>QANZ01026808.1:27145-117352 GCA_003254925.1 Chamaecrista fasciculata | reverse complement strand
TGATGAAAAAGAGGGGGAATTGAGAATAATAGAATAAAAATGGGCCAGGGACCTATAAGTACAATGAGGAAATGCTGATGTGTCGCTATTTTATGACGTGACAACTCTTTTTTTTTTAAAAAAAACATAACGGGTGCTGACGTGGCCATAACGGGACACGTCAGCGCATAACGGGACACATCAGCGTCCGTTTTGGCCACGTCAGCATTTTTGTAACGCCAATATGACGGAGGGACCAATTAGTGCAACGTTTGCAAAATTCGGGGACCGGCTAGTACAATGAGTAAAATTCAGGGACCTATCTGTCAGCAAGTGCATAAATCAGGGACCGAAAAGTTATTTTACTCCCAAAGAAATCCTTACTTATTCGGATTTAAGCTAGCTTTTAAGTCAATTATATTATCGATAAAGATAATTTTTTTTAATCCTTAAATTTATCTTAAAATTATAATTTAGTCCATGGGTATTGAAGATAACTTTTGGATTCTTAATTTGTTAACAAACATATGTAAACCGCGTATATAATTTTTCAATATAAATAATTATCTTTTATAAAAAAAATTAGAGATTAAAAAATATATTTTCAATATTCAGGAGTTAAAATCATATATAATTTTGAGACAAATTTAATAACCAAAAAATGAAATTTCTCTATTAGTAAAAAAATCATAATTGCTGGTTATTATTATTATTATTTACTTTTTCCTCAATAATTCGTCTTTGCAAAATTTGTTTTGCACCCTCTTTCTCCTTAGAAATAAAATGTCATAAAGTTTGATATGTAAAATTTTTGAAAAGTTTGGAGAGTGAACCTAATAATATGATTTATTCTATGTCTTCAATTTCTCAATCTATTCATTTTTTTTATTAACACTGTCATAGACTATTAGTTAAAGTGTTAAGCGACTTGATATCTTTTAAGGTTACGAATTCAAGACTTTGTAAATATAATTATTCTTATTGCGAGAATTTTTCATTATAATTAGATGCATAACAAAGGTTAAGCCTAAAATAATTGGGGTGAATCCTTGAAGATTGAGTGGACAAACTAAAAAAGATCTATCTATTTTTTATCTCACATTGCAGAGTACTTCAAATGATCTCTTTCACTCTCCTTATGTCTCTATTGGGTTAGAAATAATTTAATTGAAGAAAGTTGAAGTTATACAAATACTATTCATTTTTTGTTTTAATAAAAAAAAAGTTTAAATAGGTGTAAGCACTGCTATTCCACTAGAATTAAAGAATACCTTTCCCTCACGTCAATAAAAGGACTTGAACTCTCGTCATTATGAGATAAGTGTACAGATCTTAACTAACTATATCACTCTATTTACAGAGAAACAATTGAGAATAAGATTATAAGAGAGATGGAAGATGTGTTAAGCAAATGCTATATTGCTATATTCATTATACATGGAAACCCATTCACTGAGCTGTAATGATGGGGTGCATGTGATGTGGGTTTTATAGCAATATATGACTCATCACAACTTAGCTGAGATTAATTAACATATCCCTTATAATTATTCCCCTTCTCTCTCTATCTCTTAATGCAATTTGCAACAATATATTAACTTTTTTTGAATTTGTTTTTACTCTATAGTTAAATTAAGGGAAATTGATTAGTAATAGTACAAGGGCTTGATTCATGATATATATTATGTGACAAAGTCTTGAAAAGAAGCAATGTTAAGAACTTTTCAGATGGTGCAAATTAAACTGTGATATCAACTTATGTTTTTTTTATGCAAAGATCAAATTAAAGGAGAAGGTGAAACTGTATGTAAGTTATTAATATACATAGATTATTAGATATACTTGAAAAGGAATCCAAGAGACCAAGACCAATTCAAGCAAAAAGATTATTTAACGGTTCAGAAAGTTTGAATCTTTCTTTCTTCAGTACTGTGCTGTGCTTCTGAATTCATCAGTAGATTCCTCTTAAAATCCTACAAATTAAAGGGCTGCCTTACATATAGTTCAATGTTCCGATGAGTAGTGGAGAGGTGACCCCATATTAATTAATTATATACATATATAGAGTGAACTAACAATTTGGTCCCTGAAAAATATGAGTTGACAATTCAGTCCTTAAAAATCAAATTTACACACTTTAATCTTTGAAAGTTATGGAAGTAATACAACTTAGTCCTTTGAACCTATTTTTCAGAGACTAAGTTATAGGGATAAAATGACTAAAATGTATTGAAACTATGATTAAAACTATGATTAAAACATCACAGGCTATGATTAAAACTATGATTAAAACAGAAATCTTTGGAAAGAGGAGTGATATACACACACACATATATATATATATATATATATATATAATGGTGTTAGAATATGCTCTCACTTTCCCTGCAGTTTTCACTGTAACTTTATGGTGCGCATGGAAATTGGAATATGCAGAAGCAACCAAAAGGAGGTCAGACCCTTTACCCACTTTAAAA
Source organism: Chamaecrista fasciculata (assembly GCA_003254925.1). Taxonomy (NCBI): domain Eukaryota; kingdom Viridiplantae; phylum Streptophyta; class Magnoliopsida; order Fabales; family Fabaceae; genus Chamaecrista; species Chamaecrista fasciculata. The sequence continues at coordinate 114,896 of QANZ01026808.1, read as the reverse complement.
GGAACCCAATTTTTTTCTTAAATATATATATATATATATATAAACTAATAGAAATATTTAATTATTTAAAATATCAGTTTGATATTCAAAAATTCTTCTCTCTCTCTGCAATATCTCATTCATTCATTCATATGCTCCCCATCTGCAAAATTTAGTCTTGCATACATACATACATACACACATACACACATTCACACCCACCTAGCTAGCCTAGCTGACCCAAAAGGCCTTATCTTTTTCAAAAACACTAATATTTTATTACATCCTCTTCAAGTTCAAGTACGCATTTAATATTATAATTTTCCCTGACGTAATTGTTCAAGTACCAATACTGTTCGTATTATAAAAGCTTGCACAATTTGTTCTTCCTTTTTATATATAACTCTGCAAGCTTCTCCTCAACAAACTTGTCATAAATACTACTGGTAGTCTTCCATGGCAACTCATGAAGGTACATCTTTTCATCTTTCCTTCATATTCTCTGGTCAATGTTATAACTGCCTATATATATATAGATAGATATGTATATAGAACTTAAACCCAATACAACAGTAAACAGAATTCAGTTTCCATATCATTTCTGACATAAGTAAGATTTTGTTGTTTTTTCTTTATCTTCTTCACAGCTTCCATGATCATATTCTGAACCAAAGAAGGAAGTTCTCAGATTATATGAATCATTGAATCATCTTCTGTCCTGTTTCTGACATAGAAGACTCAAACAAACAAGTTTCATCAGTCTGCTGGCTTCGACTGGGTTGACATTCTGGATTCTGCAGCAGCTAGATCTAAAACTGGTAAGTGCTTCATTACTAAATTGTTACAATTTATGTATATATCGAGTAAACTATAGATTTCGTCATTGATTACGTGGGAACTGTTATTTTTGTCCTTGAACTTTTGAAATATTTGGTTTAATCTGAAAATTCATAAGTTGTTGCAATTTAGTCCTTCCAGGGACTGAGTTGTACACAGTTAGGATGTTCATGGAGGGATTAACTTTTAACGAGTCGTGAATTTTCGAGGACTGAACCGAATATTTCCAAAAGATCCGGGACTAAAATGAGAACGCCCATATAATACAGGGATTAGAATTTCATTTTACTCCTTATGTATCTAATGTGGTTGAGATATAAACTTGGGTCAATTTTTATACACACACACAATATAGACTTCTCAAGTAGCTAGATCTCTGAGGTTTCTCTCCTTTTTATGCCAGAAATTGTATAATTGACTTCAATGGATGGTCTGAGTTGGGATGCCTCACAAGTTGTGGAGAACATACCCATCTTGTGGAGCAATATTATTGAGCAACAAGAGCTAGAAGCAAGCTTGAATCCTAGCTTTCCTAATCACATGCAAACAGCTCATCATCATCATAATCAGTTATATTCAAGTTCTGAAGAAAAATCAGTGATCAAAGACAACTTGGTTCAACCAAAAGCAGAAGAATTAGCAGCTACTGCTACTAATACTACTAACACATCAAAGACAAATCTGTCACAGCTAGTTGGTGGGACCCTTTGGGTTGGTGGACCTTACAGTATTATGAATGATCCAATTGATAATTTTGAGCCTCCAGATTTCAACATGGCCCACCAACAACAACTAGTCAATAATAATGGCTCATCACAAAATGAGTCACTAGATTGCTTGTTCTCTGCTACAAATAGCAACACAGACACTACTTCAGTATCAGATGATGGGATCTCCATGATCTTATCTGACTGCAGAAGATCATCAAGCTTATGGAACTTCAATGGAGGAAGTGAGTCTGATCAAAGTACTACTAATGCTTCCAATAATGTTGATCATGAGACATTGTCTCAGAGCTCCTCAGATCTTTATGTCAAGGCTAATAAGTGTACAAAAAGATCCATTGATGAGGCCTTTGATCATTATCATTCATACTTTAGCACCATTGAAGAAGGTGGTTCAAGTTCTGATAAAATAGGAACGATACAAAGAAGTTCAAGCTCTTTCAGGCTAATTAAGGAGCCAAAACCCAAAAGACCCAGATGGGATTCCAAGCTTCCCAGTTCATCAAACATCAATTTCCAGCAGCCAAATTCATCATCATCATCTTCCATAATGGAAGAGCCAGACCCAGATGCTATAGCACAAATGAAAGAGATGATATATAGAGCTGCAGCATTTAGGCCTGTGAATTTAGGGATGGAGTTGGTGGAGAAGCCAAAGAGGAAGAATGTGAGGATATCAACAGATCCTCAAACTGTGGCTGCAAGGCAGAGGAGGGAGAGAATTAGTGAGAGAATTAGGGTTTTGCAGAAATTGGTGCCTGGTGGAAGCAAGATGGACACTGCTTCAATGCTTGATGAGGCTGCAAATTACCTCAAGTTTCTTAGGTCACAAGTGAAAGCATTGGAGAATCTAGGAACCAAAATTGATGCTATGAATTGTTGTCCTCCTACTAATATTGCTTTCTCTTTCAACCCTTCTTTTCCAATGCAAATTAACCCTTTTCCACATTTGAAACCATAACAGAAACAACATTGTAAAAAAGGGTTTCTCATAATGTTCAAGATCATGCATGATGATGATGACTTCATAACCATCTTTGTAATGTTCTAATGAAAATTCTAATGAATGACATGTAATGTTAGTTTTCTTGTTCTCATTATCAATTATAAGGTTCTCTCTAGGTTCTTACTGCCATAACTAATAATCATGCATGAAGAAATGAGGGTTTCTTGTCACACTATTTTTAAAAACAAAAAATTGAAAAAAGACATATTCCTAAGTAGATAGAGTTGGTTTACTAGAAGACAAACTTAATTATATAAAATAAGATATAAGAATATATTAGTACAGTATATACTTTCCACCAAGGTTTATTTTTTAATTTATAACATGTTGATCTGCAGTTCTGCATTAGCCTAATTTAACTATCCTTTTAAGACTAAAAAATTTTTGAATAGACAAAACTTTTCAGCATACAGAAAGGCCTTTGCAATTATAACACCTATGATTAAGATAAAGGGGCTAGCTAGAAAGTGATATTGTCACATAAAGTTTCAATCTTGAATATTAATTATAACTGGGTATGCACATATATTTTAAATTAATTGAAGAATGTGCTTTGATTTGTGAACATCAATGCAAGAGAGACAAGATTAATTCTCTAATTAAGACACAGTGAACTGAATTTTTCAGTGGTCCTGTCTCCTTGATTCAATCCAAAGCGTGCTCTTTGAAAATCACTCCAAAACTCATTGCTTAGCACGTGTATTTCCTTTTATTCTTCCTTTTTGGCCTCTGTGTTTGTCATAAACCACTATATATAATTAATTAATTATATATAAACTACTCTCTGTCTTATTTCAAACATTCTCATCAGTTTCTCAGAATACTACATTATGAAACTAATGATATTGTTAATGATGATGACTATCATAACGACGGCTACCACCCAAAACATGATGTGGGTTTTGTGCTATTGTCTTAGAAGTTAGAACATGCATGCATTACTTTAATTTGGCTCTAATATATATATTTATATATATTATTCTTCACTGTTAGTTGTAGAGTCTATAGCACAATATGCCTATGTGTTACTGTATCTGCATGTGGTTTTTCTTCATCACATATAATAAAATTGATCATTCTCCTTTTTCTTTCTTTCCTCTGTCATGCTTGGCAATTCTTTAGTTCTACTTTTTTGTTGACCATTTATCATCAAGATATATATATATATATATAAAGGCCAATTCTCCCGCTTGATTTCTTTTTGTATTTTGTTATAAAAAAATTATAGATGTTAGTCTATATATAGCCAATAGCTGTAGTTTTCTGATTATTCAAATTCAATGAGTTAATGGATGTAATAAATAAAATATGTTCTATATCAAATAAAAATTAAAAATCTAAAGTGATACTTAAGTTGTGAAACACTTAAATTAAATCCAATCTTTCGAGATATATGGACTCTCTATATAGCTCTAGTAACACATTGTAGAAATGCCTAACTCATCTCAAAAGAGCTCTCCAAGGGACAAAGTTGCCTTTAAAGTTATATATATAAAGTTATAAGGCCCTCATTATATATATAAAGTTATAAGGCCCTTTAACCACTTCAACACACCTATTGGAACATCAAGGTATTAATATCTAATTGAAAGCACAAAATCAGCCTAAATAATCAATAAAATTATAGAAAATAGTAAAATTTAAGAACAAAAATCAGATGTTCTATATAAAAAGGTAATAACAATTTTTTTTAGTTCAGTCATTCAGTTCATCTTTTAAAATATGTTTAGATTGAAGATTAAGGAGAAGGGGAAGGGGAGAGAGAGAGGGAGGATTGAGATTTCTTCTTATTAATTATTCGGATAGTGGGGATTAATTTATAATCCTTCATTTTCTTCCTCCTTGGTAAATTCTAAATTCCTCAAATTAAACTATTTTAAAACAAAAGTTACTTCAAAAAGTATAGAGATTTGACGAAAGAATTTGAATATATATATCTATATATATATAAAGTTATTATATTTTTTGAAATGGATATTTTTTAGTTTGTGATTGGATGTTTCTAGGTAGCTAGTTGTGTTTTGATGTTTGGATGTTTGTATTGAGAATGCGTGTGGATAGAACTGAAGGTTAAGGAAGGAATGGAGGAATTGTTGGTTTTGATTGGATAGAAATGGAGGAGGCTATATAGCTATAAATGGATGTAGTAGTAGTTGGGAATTGCATACTAAATATAGAAATTCTGTTGTGAAAGGGACCAGATATATATTTTTGGGGTTTGATTTTTGTCTAATTTGGAAGCTGAATCAAGAAAAAAGTGGCCATATATATATATATAACCATCTTGCGTGTGTACTGAAAAATCTTATTTATGAACTCATTTTTTTTTGTAGGCTTTCAATTCACAAGTTGGACAGACACATTTGACTTTGATATATGTATTCATCTAATCAATCTTCACACAGTTATGGTATAGCTGTTTGCTTATCCAGCTTGGCTTCATTTATATATTTATATATTTGTTTGGCTAAGCTACTGTATCTATCAAAGCCAGCCATTTTCTTGGTTGGACACAAATTAAAGGATGATATATTTTTATTTTTTAAAAAATAAAAAATATTAAATAATGGTTATATTATATTAGAAAGGAAAGATAACTTGACTGTCTAGAAAATTGTTTTGAATTCTTCCTGTTAATGCACTTCTGCAATGTTAAAGAAAAAATACCTGTATTTTGTGAAATTTTTTCTTTCTTACTCATAAGGATCTCATTCCAAATAATATAATTTTCTTGGGTTTTTTATTGTGTGTTTTTTCTTGGGGACTGTCTTGGATCTTTTATTTATTTATTTTTGGTCGGTTCTTGGATCTTTTATTGAAAGGGAAATCTTTTCAATTCTATAGATTCATTGAGGTTGTTTGGGCTTTTCTGAATTGTATTGGGCCTAAATGGGCCACTCTTTTAATGGTCCATGTTTTAAACTCCACAACTTGTGTATTAACTATTAAGCAGTCTATATTTTCACCTTAAAAAAAAAAAGCAAAAATACTATTGGTAGTCTCAAAGTATACTGTTATTCTCAGATGTATCTCCTTAATTTTTTTTGGGTTAATTATACCCCCAAAGTATGGAGTAAGTTTCAGTTATACCCCCAAAATTCTTTTTAGTCAATTATACTCCCCATGTTTTATATTTGAGTCAATTGTATCCTCAAATACTCTCTAATTGGGTACAATTGACACAAAAAAAAAAAAGATTGGGGGTATAGTTGACTCAAAAAAACTTCGGGATATAACTGAAACTGATCCATACTTTAGGGTATAATTGACCAAAAAAACTTTGAACGTACAATTAAAAATAATTGCACATTTTAAATATACTAAGAGTACTTTTAAAAAAACATGCTGTCTCCAAAATAAGTACATCCCTTAAGAAACTAACTAAAACTTTTGAATCGTAGGCTTGGAGTTGCAAAATCTACGGCCTGTTTGGGAGCCTATGCATCTTAATGTCATCTCATTCAAACATCATCTCATTTTAGAATTGGATAAATAATATTGGTTTGGTGTTTGTTGGAACCTTCATCTCATCTCATCTCATCCACNATTAATTTAATTAAACAAAAATCTTGCAATATTATTATTTTTTTAGTTGCAATATTCATCTATTTGTTTTGAGTAAAATATACAATTGAATCCCTAAAATATTTTTTAAGTTATAATCCTCTTCATTTCTCTTTAATGCAGTTTTTTAAATAAAAAAAGAAAAAAAATTAACTATCTTCACTTTTATAGGTATTTTAGTTCTCAAACTATGAGGTCAGTTTCCTTGGCTCTTAAAATTAATTTTTGTTTAGTTTTGTTTCTCAAACTATGCAATTAGTTTCATTTTCGTCCTCAGACTATTTTTTGTTTTATATTCGTGTCCAAAGTCATCCGATGATTATACACTTTGGATAATGGAAAATAATTTTTTGTTGGAAAAAGACACAAGTTTCCACATGTCTATTATTTTTTTGGTTCGAATCATGGGTAGCTAGAAAATTGTAATGTTGTTTTATTGTTTTTTGTCCCAATGTTCTTCTATATATATGTTCAATCCCTCTTTTTTTTTAAAATATATCTGACGAAGTTTTTTGAAAAAATTGAAACGAGTTAAAACTATTTTTCGTTCTGTTTTATTTATCAAACTATGAGATTAGTTAAAACTATTTCCATGTTATTTGCATTTTGGTCCCCAAGCTATTGTTTGTTATTTTTTGGTCATTGAATTTCATAAATAAACCCGATTATTGATGGTTGCGACTCTTGCGAGTTTCTATGGGCCCGGAGTTATAATTTACACAACTTAAGGACTAATTATTGGATCAATACAAATTTATGGACCAAATTGTATTCTTAAAATAATTTTATTGTTATTTTCATTTTGGGCCATCATCTCATCCAATGAGATGGACCCTAAACTCTTCATCCAAAAATATCTCATCCTCACGCTTTCCAATATCATCTCATTTCAATATTATTCTAATCAAACCACACCCAAACACCTATCATCTCATCTCATTATTTCCTACCATTTCTACCCCTATAGAAATTAAAAAAAATCTATAAACCTATTTCAACCAACCACAATTATTACATACCCTTTTATATAATTTCACACCCTGTTTAACGTTAATTTCTCTCAAATCATCCGAACACCAATTCATCATTTTCATCTCATCTAATCTCTTCATCATCTCATCTCATCCACTTGATGAGAATGAATGACATTTTGGAATTCCCAAATAGGCCCGTAACGTTTATTAAGGGCATCCTACCCCAAAGTTAGGTAAAATTACCCTAGGTAATAGCCTTGTTCAAGATTTCATATCAGTGATATTGCCAGTTCAAGAAAAAGAAAATATCTTCACTATATAGAAGAAAAATATATATATAAATATACAAAACTCTATTCTTTTTTATATACAGAATTGTCATTTGGCTAAAGAAACTCTCTCCACAGTTTTCTGACGGGAAAGATTTAGGTAAAATTTCATATATATTTGTTATAAGGTTCTCCAATAAACATTTGATACGTGATAAAAATTTGATGCATGACCAATCATGGTAGAGAAAGAATATTAAACACACATTTTGTATGACCAATCATAAAAGAGAGAATGTAAATAAAAAAATAAGAACGTTATAGCAAACATATAATAAACCTAACTTAAGTTTTTTCCTTTTTTGAATCTCCCCTTCTGTTGACATGGATTCAAACCTGTAACTATCTTTAAGTAGAACAATCCTAAAGCTGAAAACATCTCTTTTCTCGTTCAAACGGTTTGTCATAAAGTACCTCAAGAAAAAAAAAATGCTTCAAATCAATGAAAATGAAAACTTTAAAAACTCCCATTTTTCTTTGTTTTGTTTAATTTTCTTTCTGGTTTGAGTTGAAGGCATAAAGACCGAAAGTTGATTAGTTTTCTCAGGGCTCAAAACTCATTTTGATCCCTAATGTATTTACTTTTTCTCAATTTGATTTTTTATAATTTGCTTTGTCATCTGAAAGTAGCAATGGATAAAAAAGTTAAAAATTATGAAAAATTGATATCAAACCCACTTTTGAATTCGATTTAACCTCACTTGCTAACTGTCTTAATTAGGCAAAAGACTCATTAAGAGTAACGGTAACTTCGTACTTGTCTTATTGGGACTTGAAGTAATAATGATATGACCAACGTCACTTCTTTGATCGTAAAATAAGTAGCTCACGTTCGATAATCAATTTAACTTTATTTGTTTATACCCCAACTAGATAGAAAAAATATTTGTCAAAAGCGACACAAAGTTCTGGGCTTGCCACATTCAAATTTAAAATGAGAAAAATATGACTACATAATTTGAGACCAAAATAAAATTAAATGTCAACATTTAGGACTAATATAAGACTTTTGAAATATTTAGGATAAAAAGAATTTAAATGACTACATTTAAGACCGATTTGGACATTCCGCCTTTCATATATATAAACAAAGTCGGACTATATTTATTATAGTCCTAAATTGTAAAATTAGTTAAAAAGTTGTTATTGTTACAATGGACCTAAACTAATTCATTCAACCTTTTCATTACTAATTTAATTGTGAATCATCTTAATTAAACTAATTATTAACATAGTTAAATGAGACATTTTTTGTAAATTGAAAATAAAATAAACTGACAAAATACAATTTTTATTATCCAATATTTCAATAAATCATGAAGATAAAAAATTTGAGAATAAATTAATCAATTTTGAATATTAGACCAAAATTATAAATATAATATACTATAACTAAGGACAATAAAATCCATCCCAGTCGGCAAATAGCTAAGTTTATTTAAGTATAATGCCTTCATTTCTTTCCTACCATTGTTGGAAGGCCTAGGTACTTTTCATTATAGGCGACTTTCTGAATATGTAGCTTATCCATCATAGAACTACCAACATTGCTTGTGCAATTTGGGCTGTAAAAAATTGTGAATTTCTCAAAATTTATCTTCTGTCCGAAGCACGCAGTCTTCAAAATACTCCCAAAAGTGTCACACTCTCTGTCAACAGCTCTAAAAAAAGATAAGGCTATCATCCGCAAAGAACAAGTGGGAAATACTAGGAGCCTAGTAACACACCTTCATCCCATGAATCTGGTTACACTGTTCATTCACTCTTAAAAGTGAGCTATAACCTTCTGAAATCTCACCGTAGAAAAATATGATCTCTACACCTCGAGAAGAAATAACCTATGGTTTTGATATACCACTTAATTCTTAAAAAATACAAAATCTTAAGAGGGAAACATGTCTAAATTTATTAGTTTGTAAATAATTATATTGTATCTTATACAATAAAAGTACAAATTGCATTATAAATGTGCTCTATTAATAAATATTTTACACTCATAATACATGGATTAGTCTATGATGCAATATCTTGCTTTGTTGCATCTCATGTCATTACTAATAAGCCAATCACAATGCACCACATAAAATGAATTACTTATTGAACTTGTCTTTCTAATTTATTAAACATTTATGTCAGTCTATATTTTTTTAATACATCTATCTAAATACTCTAAATTATTATGAGTTTTACAAAAATGGAAACAGTTTCTAATCAAACAGAAGTTTATTGTTTCACAATATTAGATATGTATGTTATAAAATGAATCACTTTTTATATTTTATAAAATTTTATATTTTTTGACTAAATTTTTCCTTAAAACTAATGATTTTTAACTGAAATTATTTGCGATATAAATGCTATTTTATATTTTATATAACACTATCATAATTTTACATTTTTTATGACAACTTCAAATTTTGTTAAAATATGCAATTATTTACAAATTCAACTTGTTATATATATATATGTTTTATTGTTTTCCATTGAATCATAAGAACGGTTGAGATTGGACCATAGAACTTATTGTATAAATACAACAAGTTGCATGATAAACAACACATGCATATTGTATGCTAAATTGATATATAAAAGACTCAACCTTTTGTAAAGTAAAGCCAATCTTCATTTATATATGTTTGTAGGAAATGCTTTACAAATGCCCTACCAACTACTCTAACCTTTTAAAAAAGAATTTCAATATTGATGGTAATTGTATTTTTTGTGGATTCCAAGCAATCAAAACACTTGGCGTAGGCTATAAAAGAACTTCAATATTGATTTCAATAAATGTCATGTCATAAGAAAGTCACATTCTCCACATTAACTCTCTCAAATAAAACACCCTAACGTTAGCTAAAAATAATACAATAATAATAAGAAACCCCAACTAAGTCCCAGGACAATAGTGTCTTCTCCTCAAAGTTCAAAATGTTTTATTTTATTTATAGAATTTATGCCATGACTTGATCATACAGTCCACTCATTTCTACTTGCAAAAGACAATGAAATCAGCCAGGGAGCCGTCGATGAAGCCGACCTTGTCCTCCCTTTCAACAGCCGTGCAAATTGCAATGCTCGAGGTATGGTAATTAGAGCCAGTCAAGTGAGAAGTAACAAGCATCGTACTTGGATGGTAGAGTTCTGCAGAATAAATGGTCCATCGTCCAGTTTCTGCAGCAAGGAATCATCAGATTTGCTCGGAGCAGTAACACTACTCGAAGTCGCCGCCATCGTTGATTGCACTTTAACGAAGAAAGGGGTAGAATGAGTGTAGCAGATCGGGTGCTAGCTCTGATACCATGTACGAAAAAGTGCAATAGAAATGGTTGATTTGCATTATTCACAAAGATGCATATATACAGATCATCGCAATGGGGAATGCGTGACTTGAGGCAGAAAAAGAGAACAAAATCTAACACGTAAGCATCTATAGAAGGGAAAAGAATCTAATTCCTACTGCCATTATAATACAAACGGAATGAATGAAAGAATTTAAAATAGAAACTAATATATACACAGCAAAATATTCTGCAAAATGTTACATACGATTCCAAGATATCAAAGACAAAACAACATAAACATGAGAGGCCCATAAAATCAAATTTTAATGGCATGATTAAGTATTCACAGCACCATAGTGTTATATAATGAATTATACAAATTTCCACTAAAGCATAGCAAAGCCAAGTAAAAACTGAGCTTTTAATGTGAAGCAACAACAACAATCAAGTTTAGTGATGATGATACTTTAACAGCAAATCCTTTATTCAATCTCTCATAATTAGAACTGCAAATTGCAAGTATTAGAGAACATATCTTACTGGTTAATAATACAGGGTATTCATTCCCAGTTTTTAATTATCTGATCATAGTGTGCAATAGAGATTGATGGGAAAAATGATTTCATCACAAATATGAACAAGAAAACAGATTGAGTAGTCACTGTAAATTGTACCCAACCATAACCATTTCCTCCAAGCAAAGCTCCCTGTCCAATTCTGACGCTTGTCAACACATTACTTCAGGGATATTCCTACCTTAGCTTGTTCAAAAATCAAAGCTAATTAACTAAAGGATGAGGACGAAGATGGTCTTAGCACTGAATAAGACATGCATTTATGTCGTGTGACATAATAATGAGTGAATGATTTATGTTTAAGAATTTTGGAGGTCAATTTCTTTATAACACCAGTTTTGTTCTGCTCTACTTCACTCCTGAAATGAAAATTTTAATTTCAATGTTGATCAAACACAGTTTTTCGTATCAAAATTCCACAAGATCTTCAAGACCGAAAAGCTATTACCCTTGCATAATACTAGAAAATTGCAAAATGACCATAAATTACTAAGTGCTTGAGAAAAAACTAAAATTGAAAAAAAAATCCAATCATTTTACCTTCATACTATAATAAGCCAGCCAAAAATGAATCAAAATTATATGTGAGAGGACACATCAAGAGGAGCATATTTGAGTATTTGACTTGATCAGGACAATTGACTCTCGAGAATAACTGACTAAAAGACCTCAATCTAACTTCAATTTTTGTCTACAATGTGTCCTTATTTTAATATATCCGTTATTTCCTAATTTATACTGAATTCTTTATGCTTTCTTTCCTTTTTAATTTTCCTATAAAGCATTAACAATCTCAATCTAACTTCAATCTTTATCAATGCTTGATAAACATATTCCACTTATAGAATAAGGGAAAGAGAAATTGAACCTCAGATGCCTCCAGTAAAAATGAAGTTGAAAGCTGCAAAAGGATAAAACTAGACTCAAATATCATCCCTATGATAACTACTATACATAAATATGAAAGCAAAGCAAGCAGCATCCAGGATAACCTTGATTTCAATACAATTGAAACTATATAGAAATGACTAATAATAACTTGAAAAACTTAGATGGGCAAAACTTCAAATAGAAATAAAAACTTGTAGAAGTTTTCAGAACCTCCTATGGTGGCCCAACAGTAGGCCAGGCATTGGTGAGTTTTGAAAATTCTCCAACTTCAAAGAATTCTCAGAGATCTGCTATGTAAGAATTCTGTAAAGAAAAACAAAATAAAGGAAAAGTGATTCTTATGGAAATAAATTGAGGAAACCTACTATTTAGTCCCTCATTTTTGACTGAGTTAACAATTGGGTCCCTCAATTATAGAAATAGACTACTTAGTCCCTCATTTTTAAATAATCATCAACTATTTAGTCCCTCAGTTATTATCCTCTAAGTAACTTGATGACATGGACATTAAGTGTTGACATGAAGCCGTTAAATGTCACTCAAACATCCTAATCATCTAAACTAAACCAAACCGAACCAACAAACCTAAGAAATAAACCAAACCAAACCTTAGAAAAGAAGGTAATGATTAGGGGAAGATGGACAAAATAGTTGAGTTTTAAAACTGAGGAACTAAATAATTGCACATATAGCGACATTTAACATGTCACATGTGTACTTAACGGTCAGGTCATCAATATAAGTAACGGAGAGAGGTTATAGGGACTAACTAGTTGACTTTTGTAATTATTGAGGGATCAACTAGTGTATTTCAATAATGTAGGGACCAAAACATTAAATTGTGAAAAATGAGGAACCAAACAGTAAGTTTCCTCAAATGAATTCTAGCATCAATAAATCCGAAAGTAATAATAAATCAAAACAAAATAAAATAAGAATAAACTAACAATTTGGTCCTTGAAAATGCAGGCCATATGCAATTCAGTGCTGTGAGTAAATATTTTACATAATTATAAAAGTTTAGGTAACATCTTTCACAGAGATATTAAACCCAGAAATGTCCTATTGGGGTAAAAAGAAAAAAAGTTGAATTTTAGTTGCGAAAGATGTTTCCTTATGGAAGTCTGGCGTTTTGCTAAAGAAGGTAAATACTCAACTCACCCACAACCACTATCTTTCAATAACTCTTTGATCACTAACTTAAGATTTGGAGGTGTTATACGACAGTCATTGCCATGTGACATTCTTTCAGGTTCTGTATTAAGGTCACCCTACCCCAATATTAGGTAAGATTACCCGAGGTAAAAGCCTAATTCATCACTTCAAATTAATAATGTTGTAGGTTCAAGAAAAAGAAAAGATATTCACTATGATAGTAGAACAAAAGGAACTATAAATATACAAAATTATATTTTTTTTTTATATACATATAATTGTCATCTGGCTAAAGAACTCTCTCCACTAATCATGTCAAATGAGACTTCAATTGAGAAATCAGGTAAAGTGGCATGACTATCAAATGGCAGAGTCATAACCATTCCCAAACATTGTTTCAATTCTATGACCACTTGAGACATGGTTGGCCTATCCATGGAGATTGGTGCTACACAAGCCATTGCTGTATTCAAGAATTTTCTTGCAGATTCTATGCTGAATTCTCCATGTAATCTTGGATCCAAAATTTTCTGAAACTCCCCTTCAGTTGAAATGGACTCAAATCTTCGAGTTATGTGAGTTCTCTCCTTGGATTTGGCTATGGCAGGATGGCCTGTAACTATCTCAAGTAGAACAACCCCAAAGCTAAAAACGTCACTTTTTTCATTCAACCTGTTTGTCATAAAGTACCTGAGGAAAAAAAAAAAGCTTCAAATCAATACATGAAAATGAAAACTTTATAAAAATCCCAGTTTTTTAAATTTTCTTTCTGGTTTGAGTTGAAAGTATAAAGACTAAAATTTGACAGTTTTCTTACTCTGGGTCAAGGTATCCTAATGTGCCAGCAATAACTGTGGAAACATGGGTGTCAGCTTCATCAGAGTAAATCCTTGACAATCCAAAATCAGCAAGCTTGGCCCTCATGTTCTCATTCAGTAATATGTTTTGAGGTTTGATATCTCTGTGAACTATTGGTGGCTTACAACCATTGTGCAAATACTCCAATCCTACATTTATCAAAATAAACCTCTTTTGAGTGATAAAAAGAAGAGCAATCCTTTCAAGAAACAAACTTAAAATTTTATTTCCTTCCTTACCTTCTGCAGCATCCACTGCAATTTGGAGCCTTTGTTTCCAGCTTAAAAATCTTCCATTCTTACCTGTCATTATGCAAGAAATTTCAGCATTGAGTTCCAGAATTTCTCGATCAAAGAGGGGAAACAAACGATGATGTTTTGATGATTTTGGCTTGGTTGGAGAAAAAAAATATATTGGTTTAAAGATCGATGATTAGACCATTGACTAGTGGAAAAAGCCACACCCATGATTTTTAAATGCTATATGTTTTGAAAGGAAGAAAACATCAAATTTCCAAAGCCAGTTAGAGCTCAAGAACACTGAAAATCAGGCTATTACTAAAAGCTCAAACACAAATGTGCAGATTGGTGAAGTGTGAGTTGAGAACATTATGTGGGGAAAGAGAACACGACATAACTCACTACTTATCGAGATAAACCGGAATTAATACCTCCTGTATATAGTCAGAATAGACTGATTACTGAGGTATTTAACAAATGCAAATGCAGAATAATGACATAGGTATCTGGCTTTCGAGAGGCCGAATTCTCTCCCAAACTTTCCCTAATATTTTCCTTACCCTTCTCTTGCCCAAAACCCTCTATAAATACCTACAGAACCATTACATCCCTCACACCCACGCTCTCATGTCCCTTGTTCGGGGTCCGGCATATTTTCTCATTCACTGTAGGCTCTTGCCCAGTAACAACAGGCCCATCAGAACATTATTTAGAATTAAACATTAATCATGATTAACTGATTATGCTCTAACGCTTATCCTATTCCTATCAGAGTTTTTTTTTTTTAATTGCAAAAAAGGAATGCATACTTGAATGATAAGCAAAGTAACTTGAATTTTGTAGGGAAAGGATTAAATACCTGATAGATGGTCAGCCAAATCTCCATTTGCCATGTACTCATAAATGAGAGCCACATTGGTGCCTTCTTCACAGTATCCAATCAGAGCAGTCAAGCACTTATGATGAACTCTGGTAAGAAGCTCTGCCTGTATATATTACAAAATTCATGATTGAAGGCAATTATAGTACCTCAGCCTGAAATTAACAGCATATCAGGCATCATTAGAAATTTTGTAGATGATTCAAATGAATACTGAAGAGCAATTGCAATACCTCTGACTGAAATTGCTGATATCCTTGAGCTGAAGGAGAGAGCAATTTGATAGCTACTTGAGTGGTACCTATAGAGCCATGGTATACAGTTCCAAACCCTCCTTTTCCTAGCTCCCTTCCAAAGTTGTTGGTGATTCTCTTAACTTCAGCATATGTGAATTGCTGTTTATTTGAATCTCTCACCTTAGTAAGTGGGAACTCAAAACTTGGCTTATTCAAGATTGTGGCAGCTGTGAGAAGAATCAAAATTGCTTCAGAAACCAGTAATCTAGTTTTCAGATAAAGAACATATATATATATAAATATATATATATATATTTCTTTGGCAACCAAGGACAATTTTCCAAATCTACCTGGAAATATTTCTAAATTTAAGTATTTAATAATAGAATGGCACATGAAAATTAATTCACCTTTATGTTGTTGTCTTCTCTTGAACATCCAGAAAGTGATTGCTGCAAATAGTATGAAAGCACCAGAAAGTGATGCTACTAATGAAATGACCAACTTATTATATCCTCTTTTCTTGCAGCAAGAACTATGACACATCAGATTTGGATTCCCATGACAACTTTCATCCACAAAAAAAAAAAAGTCAGTTAAGCAGACTATTATCTAAAGTTTGACTGGTCATGGGAAATTTTGCCATAACAGAAACAGAATAAATTGATGCAAGAAGCAGAGCGTACCTGAAAAGCAACCCATTCTTAGATCTCTCAAGAAGGTCTGGTGGAATTGTTCCTGACAGATTATTTCCATCTAGCTTTCTACAATGGGAAAAAAGTGTCACCCTTTATACAATTCTCATGGAAAGCCTTTAAATTCAAACTCAATCAAACAAAATAGTTGACTTACAGAACTTTCAAGTTATACAGTTTGTATAGAAACTCAGGTACAGGCCCAGATAACTTGTTATGTGACAAATCCCTGAAATATGTATATAATATTTGTCTATTGCTTATCAACTTTAGGAGCAGAACCATTTTGTTGTTCATTAAAGATTGAGATACTTACAGATATTCTAACCATTTCATATCTTCTATAAGCAAGGGATTGTGTATATTATTATAAACTCTTGAGATGATAAACTCCTATAAGCAAGGGATTGTGTATATTATTATAAATGAGAAACAAAAAAAAAATTCCAAAACATATTATATGCTAGGGCTATCAAACGCTAGGGAGGCCTTTTACGGGGCTTGAAAATAACAATTGTACTTGTAGACATGACACCATAATTTATCCCAAAACCTTAAGGTATAAGATCTATGGTTCCATCTACTTATTTAGTTTCCATCAAGTCCAATTCCTTCCAATGAGTGACTTCCATTCACAATTGAACCTTACAATATGTACAAAATGCAGCATCTTTTCTTCTGCAAAAAATTACTATCTGGTCAACTGTTCTAGACTACTACATTTGAACTTACAATGAAGTGATTTTAGGGGCATCAAATCCATCAACGGTGGTGCAGTTAACACCTTCCCACATGTATGTTTTTGGAATACAAGGATCACCATGCCAGTTTCTCTTGATTCCGTAATAGGACTTGATTTTGTTGATAGCATTGTCTATTGTCATAAATGTATATACATGTCAGAATAGTTTCAATCTGAAGGGCGAAAAGAAAAAATAAAAGAAGTGCACAGTAGGATGAAGTATAGATAGAGTGATAGATAAAAGTATACAGTCAGTCTGTGATATAAAGCACATACATACTGTTGGGTCTGTTTCAAGTTGAAGGGAGAAATCCTTAATAGTGTATATCTCAATGGCATTGAGAATGGGTGGAAGAGCTGACCCATTACTTCTTTTGATCCAAACTTCCAAAGTTTTATCAGCATTTGTATCATTTTCTTGTTGAACAACCTCTGACTTTCGGTACGAAGGTTGGAATGCTTCATTTTGAACCCCTCCATTGACAATAATGTCGAATGTTCTCACTTGATTTGGCTCGAATTCTGCAAAATGCAGGTACACCAAATATGAAAAGGCATCGTACTTGAGCTGCAAGTAAATACTGTCACCACCATTTGCTGGACTTGCTGCTGTTCTCATGATATTGGAGAGAGGGAATGTATAATCATCTGATTTCACATCTATGGTATATGATGTGCTTATTCGTGTCCAGTTAATTGAATTATATGGTGTCCATATTCGATCATAAGGATCATGAGGGTACCTTTAATCAATTGAAAAAAAACAAAATCTAACATCAGTGAAAGTTTCTTCTCTAGTATGCTGAACATATAGTTAAAGCTAGCTGTGAACCTGCAAGTTATCTGACCTGACTATTTTACCATCCCGTGAGCCAATATCAAGCCTTGCAAAGTGCACTAAGCCATTTACTTGTCCATATGGACTAAGGTGAAGAAATCTAAGCTCCAAGACTGATATGAATGGAGTACCATTGTTGATGTTGCAAAGGCAAACATGTATTTGAGGTGATTGGGGATTATAAATGACTTCCTTGGTTACTATACTTGATGAATTATCAAACTCTACTGAGTCCCACCGCATGGTTCCGAGGTAGATATCAAAATTCGGGAGGAAGTTTTCTCCATCATAGTTTGCATACATGAATCTGGCTCTGATCAAATACTGCTTACCTCCTGGAGAAGAATTATTGAAGGAATAGCAGTTCCTGTTTCCCTCTGGAAAGCTTCTAACATTCCAAAACTGTCTTTCAAGGGAGTCATCAGTTCTATGTTCTGATGATATGCTGTGGCTTACACTGTCAATGTAAGAAGCTAAGTCATAATTTCTTATTTCTTCGATGAAAGTACAGAGATATATATACAAGCTAAGTCATGAGCTCCTTATTAATACATACTCCTAACTACCTAATTAATGTAAATCCTCAACTACTTTCATAATAACTCTAACAACACTAACACTCCCCCTCAAGCTGGAGCGTACAAATCATAAGCACCCAGCTTGTTACATAGATATTTAATTCTAGGGCCTCTAAGGGATTTAGTGAAGATATCTGCCAATTGATCATTGGAATTGACAAATCGAGTAACCAGGCATCCAGATTGAATCTTCTCTCTAATAAAGTGACAATCAATCTCAATATGTTTGGTCCTCTCATGGAACACTGGATTTGAGGCGATGTACATAGCTGCTTGATTATCACATATCAATTCCATTTTGTTTATGTCCCCAAATTTCATCTCTTGAAGAAGTTGTTTTAACCACAGAAGTTCACAAGTCGCTAATGCCATAGCACGATACTCAGCTTCAACACTAGATCTTGCAACTACATTTTGTTTCTTACTTTTCCAAGAGACAAGGTTACCACCGATGAAGACACAATATCCAGATGTGGATCGCCTATCATCTGGGGAACCAGCCCAATCAGCATCTGTGAAGCCAATAATCTGGGAGTTCCCTTTGTCTTCATACAACAATCCCTGACCTGGTGCCCCTTTGATATATCGAAGAATTCGAACAACTGCATCCCAATGGCCATCGCACGGTGATTGTAGGAACTGGCTAACTACACTCACAGCAAATGAGATATCCGGTCGAGTGATAGTAAGGTAGTTAAGTTTTCCCACAAGTCTTCGATATCTTTCAGGATTGTCTGTTAGCTCCCCCTGTCCTGGATAAAGTTTGACATTTGGATCCATCGGAGTGTCAACTGGTTTGCAATTCATCATGCCTGTTTCTTCTAGTAAATCAAGTGCATACTTCCGCTGTGAAATAGCCACACCAGCATTAGACTGAGCAACCTCGATTCCCAGAAAATATTTAAGTTTACCCAAATCTTTAGTTTGAAAGTGAGCAGCCAAATGTTGTTTGAGTTGGGTAATACCAAACTCATCATTTCCTGTGATAACAATGTCATCCACATAGACAACTAGATAAATGCACTTGCCCTCTGATGTATGGCGAAAGAAAACTGAGTGATCAGCTTCACTACGAGTCATCCCAAATTTTTGAATCACCGAACTAAATCGGCCAAACCAAGCTCGTGGTGATTGCTTGAGCCCATAAAGAGAGCGGCGAAGTCGACATACTTTCCCATACTCCCCCTGAGCAACAAAACCAGGTGGTTGCTCCATATAGACTTCTTCCTCCAATTCACCATGAAGGAAGGCATTCTTGATATCAAGTTGATAAAGTGGCCAGTGACGAATTGCAGCCATGGATAAGAAGACACGAACAGAAGCAATTTTCGCAACAGGAGAGAATGTATCCCCATAGTCCAAGCCAAAGATTTGAGTATATCCTTTGGCCACTAATCGAGCCAACCTTAATTGCATACACCCATCTGCACCCAACCGGAGACTTGCCAGGAGGAAGTGAAACTAGATCCCACGTACTACTAGAATGCAAGGCAGCCATCTCATCGAGCATGGCTTGCCGCCAACCTGGATGTGCAAGAGCTTCATCTGTGGTCTTAGGAATGGAAACAGAATCCAAAGAAGACACAAAAGCATAATATGGAGTAGATAACCGATGATAGCTCAGAAAATTATAAACAGGGTGAGGATTACGAGTAGAACGAATACCTTTATGAAGGGCAATCGGAGGACTAGCAGGTGGAGACTGGACCGGAGCAGCGGGCGAGTCAGACGGAGGTAGCGAGTCAGGAGGAGTCTCAGTAATCGCAGGACGTGGACGACGATGATATGTTTGAAGAGGAGGGCTAGGTGTGTCCTGTGCTGGTAAAGTGAGGAAAGGAACGGGAAGAGCTTCAGTCACAGGAGGACTGGAGGGAATGGAAGACCCGAAGAACGGAGAGGACTCAAAAAAGGTCACATCTAAAGAGACAAAACAACGGCGAGTGGAAGGAGAATAACATCGGTAACCTTTTTGAAGTCGAGCATAACCAAGAAAGACACACTTGATAGATTTGGCCGAAAGTTTATCCTTACCTGGGGTGAGATCATGGACAAAACACACACAACCAAAAACACGAGGAGGAAGATGATAAAGAGGATCATCAGGAAATAACAAAGAATGAGGGATTTGATCATTTAAGACAGAAGAAGGCATTCGATTAATCAAATAACATGCAGTAAGAACAGCATCACTCCAAAAAGTAGTGGGTACATTATGATGAATGAGCAGAGTACGAGCTGTTTCAATGAGATGACGGTTTTTACGTTCTGCTATCCCATTTTGTTGTGGGGTGTGGGGACATGAAGTTTGATGTAAAATTCCCTGAGAGTTTAGAAATGCCTTAAAGGATGTAGACAAATACTCTTTAGCATTATCAGAACGTAATATAGAGACAGATGTATTAAATTGAGTCTTTATTTCAGCACAGAAATTCTGGAAAATGTCAAATACCTCAGAACGATTTTTCATTAAAAATAACCAAGTACAACGAGAATAATCATCAATAAAGGTTACAAAATACCGAAAGCCAAAAACAGAAGACACTCGACTAGGACCCCAAATATCAGAGTGAACAAGTTGAAAAGGGAAATGAAGCACGGGTTGCTCAGGCTACAGGGATCGACTACTAGGACTACTAGGAAATGAAGCACGGGTTTGTTTACCCAACTGACATGACTCGCATTGAAGGGAAGACAAGGTAGAAAGAGAGACATCCATCTTGCGAAGTTTTGAAAGGCTTGGATGTCCCAAACGGTTGTGGAGAAGTGATGGGGAACAACTTGATGTGCACGCAACAACAGAAGATGAAGGTGAAAGATGATACAAGCCTCCTGACTCACGTCCTACGCCAATCATCCGTCCCGTACTCCGATCCTGGATAGAAACACGGTCATTAGCAAAGGTAATGGAACAATTATGAGAGTGAGTTAATTTACTCACAGAAATAAGATTGAATGGAGACTTAGGGACATAAAGGACAGAATCAACAATTATGGAAGGAAGAATTTGGGCTTGACCGATCCCTGTAGCAGCAGTTTTACAACCATTTGCCATAGTAACTAAGGGAAGAGCAGAGGAACTAGAAAGATTGGTAAACAGATTTTTATTACCAGAAATATGTTCGGAAGCACCTGAGTCAAGCACCCACGGTCCAATGTCAGGAGAACGGGCAAAGCAAGCAGTCACATTTCCAGCCTGAGCAACTGAGGCAGTCACAGATGATTGTTTACTTTGTTGATACTTGAGGTACTCCTGATAATCATTACCGATCAAAGTGATAGAGTCTGAAGAACTATCCGCAGGTGTTTCAGATTGGACAAGATTAACAGGCCGAGGAGGTCGGCCATGGAGTTGCCAACAACGATCACGAGTATGTCCTAGCCTGTTGCAATGAGTACAATGTGGGCGTTTGCGCCCACTGCCTTTGCCACCTTTGTCACTATTGTGAGATACCAGGGCAGAAGAGTCAGCAACTGGAGGAATGATACGATTTTCACTTGCAGGTCGTGATGAAGAGATGCGAACCAAACGACCAATAACATCGTCATATGTGGGAATAGTGGAACCCCCCAAAATTTGTTCTTTTATAGCTTCACGGTCAGGACGTAAATGGATCAAGGTCAGCACCATAAAAAATTTATCCCATTGTTTGTCTTGATCCGAAATTGATGATGTAGATGGCATTAGGGATCTAAATTCATGTTTTAGGGCCTCCATCTTACCCACATAACTGTTATCATCTAAATCCTGGGACTTGAAATTGACAAGGTTAAACAAAACATCATAAAAGCGTTGAATATCATTGCTATAGACAGTGGCAGCCTTGTTCCATACATCATAACATGTTTCATATGCTTGATATGTGGACAATAAGTGAGAATCAATAGAGTTCCATAATAATGAACAAAGTTGAGCATCAATTTTTATCCAATTTGGCCTCTCTTTTTCAGCAACATCACTTTCCTGTTTACTTAAATGATCTAAGTAACCTTGTCCTCTAAACCATAATTTGACCGATGCAGCCCAAGATTTATAATTTGATGCCCCAAGCAATTTTTCAGATGTAATAATGGGGGTGCCACTATGAATAGTGGAGAAAATACCTGGCTTAGGAAAAACAGAACCTCCAGTGTTACTACTTGCCATAGCTTACACACTTGAAAAATGATAAATGTGAGAGATGGCCAAACGAACCCTAACAATGGACAGAGAAGGCGCTGGCGACCTGAACGACAGTGAGAACGCCGGAAAATGTCGTCGGAAAACTCCTCACGCGCCGGCGAGTGCAGAAAACGGGATTCTGGATGGTGGCGCGTGGCGGCGCGTGGCGGCGGCTTTTACGGCGGAGTCACCGGGGTTTGGACGGTCGGCGGCTTCCGAGCACAGTGGTCCGGCGCGTGTCCCGAGATGATGGCCGGAGATGATTGGGTCTGAAAACCCTACCTAGGCGAGTGGTAACCTGGAGATGTGAATACGCTGGAGAAAGCCGAGAGATTCCTAATAATCTTATTCAGAATGAGTCGAAAAAGAGATCTGATTTGGAGGAGTCACAAATGCAGATAAGGAATTGTTGAGTTGGAATGACACACAACTCAATCAAAAATATTGAGGAGCACAACCCAAATTTTAACGGGAGGCTCTGATACCATGTCAATGTAAGAAGCTAAGTCATAATTTCTTATTTCTTCAATGAAAGTACAGAGATATATATACAAGCTAAGTCATGAGCTCCTTATTAATACATACTCCTAACTACCTAATTAATGTAAATCCTCAACTACTATCATAATAACTCTAACAACACTAACAGTTAGAATTATAAGACAACCTATTCAATTAAAAATAAATAAAATTTTAATCCAGAACAAATCTCATAAAAGACAACTAGCTGCCCCTTTGTGCATCATTGCCGTATACACTTGACAAGCAAAACAAGATTGGCACAAATATGGAGAAACAAAAAGAGTGATCAAAGTTAGGACGGAGTGCTCAAGACACAAATGTGTTCCTGCAGTTAGAGGCCATTTAATATTAACTTTTTACATCAACAACAAAATATGACTACCATCTTTATTCATCCTAGCTGTTCAGAAATTTCATAAAGTTCGGGTCATTGCACATCCAATATTTTAGAATTTTTACTCATGAAGGAAGAAAAGCATCAAATATCAAAGCACATACTTGCAACCAAAAAAAAAAAAATCACTAAGAAATGCCGACCAATGCCGACCAAGCTCCTTCAACTCCACCTGAGGCTGAATGACTCTCAATCCTACCTTGCATTTTAACTGCCTACGTGCTCTAGAAAGAGAGGCCACCATCTCACTGAAGTGGAAAGTCCATAAGAGAATGTGGACCAACAGCATTCCCTTTGGTTATGCAATAGTGCAACATATTCAACTGAATCCCTTACTTGTAGACTTGTAGTTTTAGCAATTAATTTATTTCTTGGCAAAAAAGTAACTTTGGTTATAG
Source organism: Chamaecrista fasciculata (assembly GCA_003254925.1). Classification (NCBI taxonomy): domain Eukaryota; kingdom Viridiplantae; phylum Streptophyta; class Magnoliopsida; order Fabales; family Fabaceae; genus Chamaecrista; species Chamaecrista fasciculata. Next base: position 91,041 of record QANZ01026808.1, on the reverse strand, counting down.
TAATTGCCCATCTTGACCTAGTTTACTATCATCAGATAAATACATTTGTATTTCCCTAGTGGGAGTTCTTCCACTCCAGACAGACAACCTATTGGAAAATTGTTTCGTGAGATCCTTGCATTATTGTTCTCAATAAGATTACTCTCTTACATCATTCTTGTTGAGTTGCAAGATCAGAGAATGAGAATTTCTGATATTATTCACATAGAATCAAGTGATATATATATATACAAGGCTAAAGCTCTCCTACCTACCTATATTAAATACATACTTCTCAACTAATTCTATTACCTCAACTGTCAACTACTTACATAACTCATAACAATTCTCTCATTTTAATTCATTGCAGCCTGCACTTATCAATAAAATGGGGACAAAAATCTGGTTCAAGTAGGACCAGATAATAATTCAGCCCTTTATTCCACTGGCTACAACTTGATGGATAAAAAGAAAAGCAACTCATTTGGTCACCTTGGACAGTTGATTGTCTTGATTTGATTCTAAAAGACAATGGTGGAATTTTTATATTCCATAATACTATTGGAAAAGAAGAAAAAAAATTACAACTTTCATTTATAGGCATTTGGAGATCATTCCCTCAGCTCGTATTGATGAGAATTTGACTACATGAGAAATTGTACAAAAAGTTCCAAATTGGCCCATTTGTCCCGTGTACCAATTGAAGTATTTTGAAAAAACAAAAAGCTGAAAAATAAAAGGCTTTCTTTGAAAAGAAAGAAAAAAATTTCAAGAATTAGTTTTTTTTTTTCGAAATATTAAATATTTTGTACTTTGCCTGAAAGGGCGCCCTCGTGCTCAGAAGCTATTCCAATGATGAAGAGTTAGCTTAGGCAGCAATAACAAGTTTGCTACAGCTCATTTGACAAAGAAATATAATTTGTAACAAAAGAGTGAACTTTGGTCTATTTCTCCAAATAAAATAGAGCTGAAAGTCCTTATGCTGCTAGGATTGAAGCTAAAATAGAAAGCGTCTAGCTAATTCAGGGTTTTGTAAATTGCAAAAGTACAGATTGAATGTGCGTCTCCTCTTTTGATCATAAATGCAAGACTTCTCAAGTGTTTGAGATAATGTTGTATAATGAGGGAAAAGAGAAACAGGAAGAGGAAGACCATAGAAGAATTAATCCAAATGAGCAGTATGAGCATGGGAATTTTCATGAGAACCTGCAGAAATTCTTGAACACAGGTCATTCAGGAGGGTCATAAGCCCTTAACTAAGTTTCTTAATTAATTGAAAACTCACTACCCATGAAGATGCTCCATGGGAGTCCCTGCCTCTCATCTGTCCACAATTTCCTTATTTTCCTGTGTAATCAAGAATTCCTTTTAAGGTGGAGGTAATTGCATGGGTGTTGAACTGTTAGTTGGTTTAACTGAAGTTGGTATCTGGCTAGGTAGTTGATTAGTTGATGTTAGTGTTTTACCCCTACGTGAGCAGGCTTATAAGAAGGATTGTTGGGTAACTGGATAACTGTCTTGGAAGTGAATAAGCTAGGTTCAATACTCATAGCCCATGCAGAAGAGCTATAAGAGGAGTTCTATGTTGTGCATCCTACTTTGTTCTGCTAGCTCTATTCTGAGTATCAGTAAACCCTAATACTTTAACATGAGTTTTAATACCAAATAACATACTCCACTTGATTTAGCACATTGCATGGAGTTTAGTGTAGTATTTCCTGCCTTGAGGTCTTGCAGACATGCAGTTGAATCAATTAAAATAATACAAGCATATAAATATTCAAAGGAAATAGCAAAAACTGAGAACATTTATGACACCAATAAATTTTTAAGTTCACCTGCTTTAAAACAAACAACCGCCGATCAGATAAAGGTGTAGGAATGATATCCCCATATATACGCTTTGCCTCCTCAGCCGAAAACTCAATAAAATTAGCCCCATAGTTTATCTACAAAATAGTAACTTTTATTACATGATGCAACTAATGAAATTCAACTTGGGAACATAATTAACAAAAGAAAGAGCGAATGATATAATTTTTCAACCTAATGACAAAGTAAACAATAACCAATAAAATTATCTATAGTACCTCGCCAATAGATTCTTTGAGGGGCTTTCCTTGCTCCAAGGTTATAAGTTGTGCAAGCTCTTCTTTGTGCTCCATTAGCAAATCATACCTTGAAATGAGGAGGAACTTAATAGTTTGAAATCATAGGCAAAAGAAAACTATTATATGGGGAAACTTAGTCATTGAACTCCAAGATAAAGTCAATCATGTCAGAATTCATTGATATGTAGACTTCAGCGTTGTAAGGAACAACTGTGATTTGTTCCCTGCAAACAACCACATATTTAGCCACCAGGTAGAATTGCAATTCACCATTTGCTAATAAATTGCAGCATGATTTATATTTTCATCAGAGTTTAAGCAGCACACACACATACACAAGATGCTAGTACTATCACATAGATAACAAAAACAGAGAAAATCCTTGAGATAAGGAAAATTACAGCAGGGAAAAGTCAATTGATTAATACATAGAAATTAATCTTATATGGCCATATTGACAACCCTGCCTATGCTTAAATAGCCAGTCCCAAGCCAGGAAAAAAGAGGAGAGGGTTGTGTTAGGTAGTCGAAAACCTGCATAAAAATTTGTCGGGTCTTTATGAATATGAATCAACGATGTGAACATGTTATTGCCAGGTCATTGTCAAGAAGCAACGTGTTGTGTGGCTCAAGTAGAGTGTCAAATAAGTAAGGGTTCTCACATTTTCGTGGACATGTGTGGGTAAGGAAGCTAGTCCGTAAGAGCATACGCTTTGGGACATGGAATGTTGGCACACTTACAGGTAAATCAATAGGGATAGTAGACAATATGATTAGGAGAAAAATAAATTTAATGTCCTTCAAGAGAATAAATGGGTGGGAGATAAGGCTAGAGAATTAGACAATTCAGTTTTTAAGCTTTTGGTATGCATGCATGTCCAAAGCTAGGAACGGTGTAGGTATAATTATAGACAAAGAATAGAGGGACAAACTAGTAGATATAAAGAGAATTGGAGGCAAGATAATTTCTCTAAAGCTTGTAGTGTATAGGAAGACCTTTAATGTTATTAGTGCCTACACACTGCAAGTAAGATTAGCAAAACAAAAAAGCTTAAATTTTGGGAGGACCTAGAAGGCTTAATACAAGCAATATCATTAGGGGAAGAGACTTTCTAAGGAGGAGATCTAAATGGACATGTGGGGACTGAAGTTAGAGGATACAAAGGTTATGACGAGGATATGGCATCGGAGAGGTAAATTCAGAGGGCAAAACAATCCTTGATCCTGTTTTAGTTTTTAACCTCACTATAGCAAAAATGCATTTTAAAAAGAGAGTAGATCATCTTATTACATAAAAGAGTGGAGCAACATGTTCCCAAATTGATTTCCTTTTGGTAACGAAATCATATAGAAAACTTTGCACCAATTGTATAGTCATTCCTGGGGAGAGCCAAGCTACCTAGCATAGAGTCTTGGTTATGGACGTTCATGTCAAGAGTAGAATCGGACGGAACAATAAAAAACCAAGCCCTAAAATAAGGTGGTGGCCTTTGAAAGGAAACCCACAAGAGAGTTTCAAAAGAAAGATGCTGGAACGAAGGATCTGGGAAGCACAAGGAGATGCAAACTACATGTGGAATATAATGGTTGAAGGAATTAGGAACATTTCAACAAAAACACTGGGTATATCAAGAAGTTTTGGACAAAAGGAGAAATAATCTTGGTGGTGGGATGTAAGTGTACAAAGTAAGATTAAGGTTAAAAGAGACTGCTATAAAGCATGGCAGGAATGCAGAAATTATGTAAGTTGACAAAACTATAAGGTAGCTAAGAAAGACATTAAGAACACAATGTCAGAAGAAAGAAATAGAGATTATTTTTTGAAGGCCAAATATACCATTTTCTCAGAAGTTTGCTCCTTTCAGCAGCAGTGGTTTTGCTCCAAGCTGCACACAAAGGACATCATAGCTATTTAAATTTTCTTCATATCCCAAAGATGCCACTAACAATATGTTATATAAGTATTAACATATACAAGGATTTATATGAGGATGGAACTAAGAACCTAAGCACCAAAAACATATCAGCCAGTTAGACTGGAAGGTGTAACTCATCATGAATGAAATGAAAGAACCAAATCAAGACAGACATGCTAGAAGATGTTACTCATCATTATGCAAGAGCCTCTTCAAATTACATGTTCATTTATATATTGGTAAATGTTTCTTGGTTATCATGCTGCAGGGACAAAGATGTAGTCATATAAAACTAGTTTGCTTAAAATGTGATCGTAAGCATGAAACTTCATACACTTAAATGCATCGAAGGCTGAAGAAATTGCATCATTTGTCTCTCTACCACCCATGCATGCAATATCTGTTATAGATTCACCAGTTGCTGGATTATAAACCTGCCACAGCATTGAAAACACTATTTTATTTTACACTATAGAACAAATCCTGGGATAAAACAGGAAGAGATGTATAAAACTGCAGCTACAGACTTCTCAAATAAAAAGGATGAAGAGACCATCAGCAATATCATTTGATAAGCTGAAAAACAACACAAACTGTCCTATCTTTCTTTTCATATCAACAAGAGGAAAACTAGAGGAAGAAAATAGCCCGCTATAGGGTGAGAAGACCTGTGAACTAAGCACTTGAAATAGAAGGATTAGCCCCAAAAGTAACACAGTTAGAAGAAGCTAATGATAAAAGGAACCAAAAAAATAAAACAAAATAACCTAAGAGCTTGTTCCTACCATTGAAGAGAATAAGAAGCATTCAATTATGAAAATACAGAGTGACCATTTAACTTATATGGCAATAAAACAGGATTATAACAGCAATTCCACCCTACCTTTATGGTTTTTCCATCATAGGCATCACTCCATTTCCCTCCAATAAGGCCTTGAGTCCGCAGCAGACCAGAACTACTAAGCTGAGAAGCAACACTCGTAGCATCCATGCTTATCTGAAGTTCAAAACCACCATCCAGTCATGAAATCGAAAAACTTATTATAGAAAACAATAACTATTATAGGTTAAAACTAAAAATCTGAGCTAGATTCACCCCAAAAACAATATGCTGGCTTTCCAATCATATAATCACAAGAACAGAATAAACATTCTAAAACATGCAGTCACAGCCATACATACATGCATACATACACATAACACGAACACATAAGAAGGAGAAAAAAGGGGGAAAATAGCTATTTTCTGTACCCTATGGATTAAAACTACATAATACACCGTTGTACAACAAATACTGGCAGAAATTTGTTCAGTGTGAACTAATTTCGTGGACAAATTTCTTCAGATTTTGCGAAATGGGTATACGATAACAGAGATTCACAGAACAAAAAATAGGGATACGAAGTGAAAATGGTTGCCTGACGAATGAAAGGAGGAGTAGTGGCCGGCGTCTGCGACTGCGAGGAGAGTAAAAACGAAGGGCGAGAGATAAGCTTCGAAGATCGCATTGCGAAGCGAAGATTCAAGGCAGCGAAAGCTAACGTCATTGAATTTTCTGCTTAATTTGTTTTTCAGTATTGGATGGATCGTAAGTACAAAAAATGCTGAGTATGATCGCAGAAACACTCGTCTCTTTCTCTGTATTGAATTGAATATTGAATATTCTATGAGCTCGCGAGTCAGTCAGTTTTTCATACAGTGCATATCAGTTATATAAAATAAGAATTTTTAGCTCAATCATGCGTAATTTAATTATTATTTTTGGGGCCAAAGTGTAAATCTGGTCTCATATATGTTAATGAGTTTCCAATTTGGTCTAGTATCTGTATTTTTTTCGGTTAAGTCATGGGTATCCCCGCCTATCCGTGTAACGGTCTAAGCGAAGACTAATCTCATTCGTGTCTTAGAGACGAAATGACCAGAGCCCTCCCAACAATGTCGACTCTGGGGATCGAACTTAGGTCCTCTCCTTAGGATGGAGCTCGTCTAGCCTCTACACCAAACACTTGTTGGTAAGGTTAGTATCTTTATTTGTTATACTTTTGGTCACATATCTTTGAATCAGGTACATAATTGGTTCTGTATTTTTTTTTGTTGCAGATTTGGTCTCATATCTTTTGGCTAGGTACAAAATTGGTCTTATATCTTTGGGTCACGTAGAACTAATGGTGAAACCTTATTTAAAGATATGGAACTAACTAATTCTGCAACCTGATCAAAAGATATGAGACTAAATCTGCTACAAAAATAAAAGATATGAGACCAATTCTACAACTGACTCAAAGACATGGGACCAAAAATATAACAAAAAAATTATACGAGACCAAATTGGAAATTGAGCAAGAAATATAGGACCAAATTTATACTTTAACCTTATTTTTGGGTTAACAGTTCAATCATGCAGAATTAACTAGTGGCTTCGCATATATTAAGGTATACTAATATTAACTTTAAAGTTTTAAAAAAATATATAAACAATAAAAAAATGCTAAAATAGTAATGATAAATTGATACTTTTTTAAAACTTTTAAATTATAGAAAAACTAATTTATACATGTAATTATAATATTTTTTCCAATGTATATAAGTAAGACATAATAATTTATTAAGTAAATTAATGATTTGATTTCTGAAAGATGAAATACATCTTATTTAATTTAATTTTTTAATGATATATTTTTTTCTTAATTTACTTTAGACTATCAATTCAGAGATGAATTTCTCAAATTTATTTATTTATTTCAAATAAAATACTCAATTTCTTAGACATTTTTTTTAAAAAAAAAAGGGACCATGCAACGTTTTTGCAGTTTATGTTTTTCTCGTAACATAAATATGAAATTAAATAAGTGTTATCAACAAGTGTTTGGTGCAGTAGTAGGCGAGTTGCACCCCAAGTTGAGGAACCCGGGTTCGAGCCCTGGAGTCGACATTTGTTGGGAGGACTTTGTATTTACCAAAAATAAAAAATAAAAAGAAATAACTGTTCAACATCAACACTCTCTTATAGGGTGGAATTTTGTCTAAGCAGCACTATTTTGAGGTAAAAATGCCTCTTGAACAAGTCTGAAAGAAAATTTTTGACTGAAAGAAAATGCCTCTTGAACAAGTCTGAGGGGAAAATGACCACATAACATGAAATTTGTTCAACGAGAGAATTTTTTGACTGAAAGAAAATTCTAGAGAATAAAATTAAGAAGAATAAAAAGATTGAGCAAATTATTTGAAAGAATGACAATGGGTGAATATCTACTTAATTTTGTACTATTTATTTGAGTCTGAATCTGTATGAACTATCTTAGTTTTTATATATAACCACATATTACTTAATTTAAAAGAATACATAGTTTTTAGCCAACAAAGGTTGGTCCAGTTGGTAAGGAGTCGATTCATAACCCACAAGGTCGTGAGGGTCTTGTTGGTAGGCGATCTGTAAGTACCTCTGTAAGCGCTCATAGAGCCTTGCCCTGGCCTTGGTGAGCCACTGGGGCCCAACTCACCTAAACTTTTCGCCTACCAAAAAAAGAATACATAGTTTTTTATATTTATATTCGTCTAATACCTGAAATTAATATTTGAAACATAACAAAAAGAAAAATAGATATGGGATATTAGATTGATATTAGCACATGTCCAATATCTTATGAATAATTAAACTTCATTATCCGAATCTACCCTTGATATTCAATATCTATGAATATTGGATATTTTTTCATTGAAATATTTTAAAATATCGGAAAAATAAGATATTCATTATCAATTTATCATCTCTACTTAGTATTACTGTACTAAAATATTTGATATACCACCCTTTTACGTGCATCTCAACTTTTCTTTTGTTTCTTACTTGGATCCACTACTAAAAGTCTAAAATGTTTAACATATTGATGGTAAACAAAACACGTTAATGAACATTAAGTTATAAAATCATTTATTGCTATGGTGTAAAATGATTTTCCAGAAGAACAGTGGTGCTAGCTGCTAAGGATACTGTTTCTATGGGATTTGCATGTATTACGAAACAAGAAACAGAGAAAGAAAGACTGAAAATGAATTATGAATGAACAATTGAATTAATCAGTAAAGTATATTGCAAGGCATTTATAGTGTGAGAAGCTAGTAACTAATAACAAACTCAGAACAATACTAACTACTTTTAGCCAGCTCAATCATATCACTAATATCCCCCTTCAAACTTATGGTATTTGAAGGAAAAACCATAAGTTTGGAACGAAAATTAGTAAACACATGCTTTGACAAAGCTTTTGTAAAGCCATTTGCAACTTGATCTTCTGAAGAAATATGTTGAACTACAATCTGCCATGCAATTGCCTTCTCACGCACAAAATGAATATCTAACTCCACACGCTTAGTCCTAGCATGTAACACAAGATTGGCAGTCATATGAACTACACTTAGATTGTCACAGTAGATAGTTGGAGGCTGGGGCAAAGTAACATGAAGTTCAGTTAACAAGGATTGCAGCCACGAAATTTCACTGACAATAGCAGCAAGCCCCCTGTATTCTGCTTCTGTGCTGCTTCTTGAGACTACACATTGCTTCTTAGAAGCCCAGCTCAAAAGATTGTATACACTAGATGATTGGCTAGGAAGTTTGGAAAGTTCAAATGAATTGGAAACATAATTATCCGAATTTACAAGGGAATTCAAAGGAACTGAGGATGAAAAATGAGTTTGCACTGGAACAGAAGATTGCAGCGAACAAGAGCTTGCAATGTGAAGGAGTTGAACATCTTCAAGAGCATATAAACCATGCTTAAGAGTACCTTGCAAAAGAGTTGTATGACTGATCTGCTTTTTAACAAGAAAGTGATCAGAGAAGAATAGGAAATAAGCTGAATTATCTTAGAAAACTTAGAGACACTAAGCAAGTTTTTAGAAATATTTGGAACTACTAGAACATTTTTGAGACATAGCTGAGTATTTGGAACAAGAGAATAAGAAAATAAGGAATCTCCAGAGGTAGTGATGTGCAAACCTGAGCCATCACCTATGAAAACTTGGTCATGACTTGTGTAATCAGACCTTGTTGAGAGATTGGACTCATCATAAGTCAAGTGATTCGGTGCTCCTGAATCGACATACCAAGAAGAGTCTCCAACACACTCAGGAGTAGCAATCATGGCTTGAGGCTGTGATTTTGCAGCTGGTGTAGAAGTAGATGAAGACGTATATTGTTGCAGATCAAGTGAGTAGTTGGAATCAAATCTATTCCAATATTGACATGTAATGTGTCCAGTTTTGCCACAACAGACTTGACAAAGTATAGATGATCTTGGAGTGTAAGAATTACCACGACCTCGATTACTATTACTGTAATTTCCACAGCCTCAATAAATTCCCCGACCTCGATTGTTTGAATTTCTGCCTCCAATATGATAATTTCCTCTGCCTCGATTCGAATTAAAAGTTCCTCTGCCAGCACTACCATTCGACTGCACAGAAGATTGAGCTACATTGGCTTTAGTAATATCAGTAGCTTTTGAAAGTTGAATTCGCGATTCTTGCGCTAACAATAATGCCTCTATGTCAGAAATCTTATACGGATCAATTCAAGTGAGTATGGAACACACAAAAGCATCATATTCCGATGATAATCCATTGAAAATAGCATTCATATAGTCACTAATCGGAAGCGGTTATCCTATTGCAGATAATGAATCAGCTATCGACTTAATCTTTAGAATATATGCTATCATCGTCATTGATTGTTTGCAATTGTCCTTTGTACTGCATTTCTTTAGCTTTTGTTTAACTAGCATAATGAGATAGGATAGAATTCCATACCTCAGACGTTGATTTACAACCAACTACTTGCGAAATTATTGGCTCTGTCATCGACGAGATCATCCAAGAAACTAGTAGACGATCTTGACATTGCCAATCAACGAACGCTGGATTTACCTTTCCACTTTGTTCATCATCACTGATCAAGAACTTCAGTGGAATTAAAGGATTCAGCTCCAGATATCGATCTAGCTTGTAACCAAGAACTGCAGACTCCATTTGGAGATGCCATAACAGGAAATTATTCTCATCTAGCTTGACTGAGAACTAGTGAGAAAAAGGTTGTTATTTCTGAGGAGGAATCAACCTTGGCTGTAGAAGAAGATGGAGGTAAGGTAGAAGAAGAAGGAGGTAAGGTAGAAGACGGAGGAGTGCTCTCCATTGAGAGACTTTTATGCTTCTGATACCATATTACGAAATAAGAAACAGAGAAAGACTGAATGGCAATTGAATTAATTAGCAAAGTATATTACAAGGCATTTATAGTGTGAGAAGCTAGTAACTAATAACAAACTCATAATAATACTAACTACTTTTAGCCAGCTCATTCATATCACTAATAGCATGATAGGCTTCGAAATTATTCTAGGAGCATGTTTTTAAATAGGGTGGCTTCTTCTAAATGGCATAGAGTACTTGATACCCATCTCCAAAAGAAGCCAAACATAGGCTTCCAAAAGTGGCTTTTTTTTCGAAATTATCCAAATATGGTATTTTTAAATGCAAGGAATTGAAATGAAGGTAATTCAAACCCTGGCATTTGAAATTCCATAGTATTTAAAATGTCATTATCCAAATGCACCGTAAGGTTATCAATTTCCATTGTAATGACCTCTGTTGTTTTCATTTCTAATCCCCAATACAATGTTGTTTTAATAAATAAAAAAAAAGAATAAAAAAATAAAATTATTTACTGTTCTAGACTCCTGTGAGCTTAAATTCTTTAATTTGACCAATAAGTATTTAATGCAGTGATAAGCAAACTACACCCTAAATTGAGGAATATACGTTCAAACTCTAAAGTTGACATTTTTAAAACGATTTTAACTGTTTGCTTTTGATTGGATGAGATTAGTTTTCGTCTAAACCATTATACAGATTAGTAAAAGATACCCTATCGTTTCTACAAAGAAAAAAAAAAAAGCTTAAGTCTTTCAAAACAAAGAAGTACTTGATAGGATAATCTTTAAGTTGAACTCATCATAAAGCCGAGGTTATAATATGGGTGAACAAAAAGTTCAAACCCTGCTTGCTTGTAGTTTGTTTGAAATTGGCCAAGCAGAGTCCCAAATGTAATTTTAGGCCCAACCCGAGTATAATATATATATATATATATATATATATATATTAATATATGTATTTATATTTTTCTTAATTAAATATTTTTTATGATATAAATATATATGTATTATTATTTTGTCAATCGTATATTAGTAAATACATAAAATATAAATTTCATTTTAATAATTAAATTTTTTAATAAATAAATAAAATTAAATATTTTTTATTAATATAAAATTCATGAAATGCATGCATAATTCATTATTATTAATAAATAGTTTAGATAAAAAAATTTATTTTTTTTAAAATATAATAAAATAAAATTGGCTTGATTTGGTTTGGATTCATTCGCCTGGCCCAACCTGTCCTACAATCCCTGATGACATGCAAATATGACACGTTATCCCTATAGTAAGTATCTAAGAAGCATGGACACTTCATTTTGAGGGCGTGTCGCCGTGTCAGACACGTGTCAGTGTCCGACACCCGTCCGACACCGACACGACACATATTCATAAATTTTAAAATATAAATCAATTTTTTGTGATTTTAACATGACATATAAGAGAAAATAATAATACATATGACATATATTATGAATAAAACTTGTAATTTTTAATTTTTTCATTAAAAATTATGAATATTTAATTATTTATATATATAAATATATGACGTGTTGTGTCGCGTAATTTTGAGAGTTTAGCGTGTCGCTGTGTCCGTGTCCGTGTCGTGTCCCGTGTCCGTGTCAGTGTCCATGCTTCTTAGGTAAGTATTACATGCAAGTAGAGTGGCTAAACTGCTAAATTTCACTTTTGGTCCCATGACTTTAGCAAAGGTCTCAATTTGGTCCTATAATTTTTTTGTTGCAATTCGGGTCCCATAACTTTGGAAAAGGTCTCAATTTGGTCCCATAACTTTTTTTGTTACAATTTTGGTCCCATAACTTCTGAAAAGCATCCCACCATTAGACCAAAACTGATTTCCATCCATCTCATAACATCACCCATATTTACCACGTCATCATTCAACTCAGTATGTCAGATCATCTTTAACCACACAAATATATATGCCTATCTCATGTACTTATCTCTCACAAGAAGATTTTGTCATCAGAACTCAGCACTTCACTAAATTTTAGGGGGTGGATCCCTTGCAGTGGGTAACTCACTGCAGGGCCTGCAGTGTGAGAGAAGAGGAGAGAGAAGAGGATGAAAATTCATAAGTGAAACCCTGCGTTTCACTTAATTGACCCTCCCTTCTCTCACACTGCAGGGCCCTGCAGTGAGTAACTCACTGCAGAGGATCCAAGCTCTAAATTTTAGCACTTCACTAAATTTTATAAACACCAACACCCTCACATGGAGGAGGGATAGCCATAATAGCATCATAGATCCGAGGAGGTGATCTCACATATTGTATTAATATTATGAGGCGTTTGGTACACAGACTGGAAAAATAGTCCTAGGATTATGAGCTCCGGACTAGAGTAATCCCGCGTTTGGTACACGGATTGAAAAATTAGTCTCGGAAATATTGTATTCCCAAAAATAGCATAATTTCCTAAAATAGCTATTTTTTAATCCAATCCTAGAGGGTGGGATTAGTCTAATCCCATGACCTGGGATTATTTTTCTCATCCAAAATGACTTTATTACATCTAATTAATTTCCGCTAATTAATTATCTCTCTACAAATCCTTGTCACTTTTCATCTTTGTTATTCTACAACTCTCTGCCGTCTTGAAATGCAGAAGAAATTTTAATTATGATATAATTATTTCTTTATAATATAGTATTTTTCTCATGAATTATTTTGAAAAATTTCTATATTTGATAAACTATTAGTTGAGAATAAAAGGTCAAGGGCATATTTGTAAAAGTATTAAACATTCCCAAGAATATAAAAGTTGAACCAAACACAAGATTGTAACATTTCTGGGAATATTGCAAAATAATCTTAGGTATTTTAACTTATCCAAACATACATTCCTTTAATCCTGGGAATCTTATTCCTAGAAATCACATTTATGGGAATGTGATTCCCGAGAATGAAAAAATAATCCGTGTACCAAACACCCCCTTAAAGTACGTATTACAATGACATAACTTATCTCATATCATAACTTATCTCATATCACTACTTGTTGGGATTTTTTTTAGAGTTTAAATTTTTTGTTTTCGAAAAGCACCAATTAAATTATATTATAAAAAAGTCAAAAAAAACACTTACGATTATTCAAAGAATTCAAATATAATAAAACGTGAGAAGAATACTCTGCAAACTATATTGAACTAAAGAAACAAAATAAAAGCATAATTGATCTTATATGAAAGATATCTGTAGAATGAAAATAATCATTAATTTTGGTGTTGTCAATTAAATGTTTTTCATTATACTCTATGTATATCAGAAAAGCAGATTTCCTCATAAATGTATATGACAGAGACTTCTCTATATATTTGACAGTACATCGAATATTTTTTGACATACATATTTAGATTTGAGTCGATTTTAGTGTCAAAACAAATCTTTCACAAAAGAAAAAGTAAAACCTGAATTAGAACTGGATAAAATCATCACCGAACTTAGGAAGACGAAGATCTAGGGGTCAGTTCGTTTGCGCTTATAATAAAATCTGCTCTGATTATAATCAAAGTATAATTATAATCAAAGTTGATTATTTGTGTATTGGTGTTTGGATGAAAGTTGATTATTTGGTGTGAAATTATTGAAATGGGTATGCAATGATTGTGGTTGGTAGATAGAAGAGTAAGAAAATTGATAAATTGTATAGGGGTAGAAATGGAAGAAAAAGTTGGAAAAAGTAGGAAAAAGTAAGATGTGATTTGACTAATAATCAAAGTGTGTTTGGATGTGATTGTTGTTTTTAAAAAAATCAGATTTTGTCACTGTTTGCTTTGGGAATCGTGAAAATATGATTATAATCATAGGCAACTTGTGAGGTGTTTATTTCGTTTGGTCGACCATTCTATTTGTGCCTCCGAAATGGTGGACCAAAAGGACTAAAGTGTAGTAATCAGGCCCCGACATTCGGTGGACTATCAAAAAAATGGTCCACCGTTTGGCACAAGATGAGAGATAATGTAGAAAAGCACTCCAGACCCGAAAAAAATTTCAATGTGACTCATTTCAGGTATTCGGTCGACCATTTTTTGCATCGGTGGACCGAACGTCAGACCTGATAGAATTCTCAGGTTGAAATTCGGTCGACCATTTTTTGAATCGGTGGACCGAACGTCGGACCTAATATCATTCTCAAGTCGATATTCGGTCCACCGTTGACAGAATCGGTCGACCATTTCAGGTAAATTACTATTTTAGCCTTGTGATGTGTGATTGAATGTATTAGATAGGTAATTACAGGTATATATATAGGGGTATAAGTGTAATTGGGTGTGTTTGATTATAAAAAAATCAAGATTATAATTTGATCAGAAAATAAATGCAAACGAACATGCTTATTACGATTATAATCAAAGCAGATTATAATCAGAGCACAAACGAACTGGACCCTAATTTATTCAATTGAAACAACAAAAGAGAAAAATCTATGAGAAATTGCAAATAATAAAATTCCTCTCTATAGAAATATACTAGCAGAAGAGGCGAGACTAGAAGTTTTTGTGAAAGAAAACTGAGAAGAAGCAATTGAGCGGTTTTTCTATAGGGTTTAAAGTTAATTGTGCAAATTATAGCGAAATTAATAAGTAAGAAGTGATAAAAGATAAGATTTATGATATGAACATAAACTAAATAATGCTGGAAAGTAAAAAAGAAGAGTAAATTAACAATTTGGTCCCTAAAAAATTATCGAAGTAACAACTCAATTCTAAAAAAAATTAAAATGTATAATTTAATTTCTAAATAATCAAAACGGTATAGAAAAAATAATAACTATATATGAAAACATATATGTCTGAAACATTTTAAATTAAAATAAGCATGACACAAAAATACATAATCAATTCAAACATTCCATTTAAAAATAAAATAGGTCAAAGTGCACTTTTAGTCTCATAACTTTGGCAAATGTTTCAATTTGGTCCCATAACTTTTTTTGTTGCAATTTTAGTCCCATAACTTTGGCAAATGTCTCAATTTGGTTCCATAACTTTTTTTGTTACAATTTTGGTCCCATAACTTTTGAAAATGTCTCATTGTGGTCCCAATACTGATTTCCATCAATTATCTACCGTAAAAAAATGATCTGACATACTGAGTTGGATGATGACATGACAAATATGAGTGAAGTTATGGGACGGATGGAAATCAGCTTAGGACCAATGGTGAGACGTTTTTAGAAGTTATGGGACCAAAATTGCAACAAAAAAAGTTATAGGACCAAATTGAGACCTTTGTCGAAGTTATGGGACCAAAATTGCAACAAAAAAAGTTATGGAACCAAATCAAAACCTTTGCCAAAGTTATGGGATCAAAAGTGCTCTTTAGCCTAAATAAATTGAGGATCGAAAAAAATTGGTTATGGTAATTAATTTTTTTTCCAAGCCATCCAAAATGTGTGTAATTGCCAATTGCCATGTATATTTTTGACTCGTCAATGGTACTTTCTTCCTTTGCCTTTCCCTCCCTCTCTCTCTCTTTCTCTCTCTCCCTCAGAGAGGGAAGGGAGTGACCGGCCGCCCTTGGCAATGAATCATCATTCTTCTTCGTTCGTTTCTCTGTAAAAAAAAAAAAAATCCAACAATTACAATCGCATTACCTTTTTTTTTTTTCTCAAATTTCAATCTTCATTTTCTTCGACTTTGCAATCATCATCATCATCATCGTTGATTTTCTCTTTGAGGATTTAGGGTTCAGATCACATGGCATCGTCGAGTTCTGGAGGTCGTGGATCTGCCGATGCAGCAGTTGCCAGAAAACACACCAAGCGTCCCAAGTGTATTGGCCTCTCAAACTTCCTAATTTTTGATAATTTCATTATTGTTGTTTTTTTTTTCTTTAATTTGGTTACGTTTTACTGCAATTTTATGCCTTCAATGTGCTTCTGGTATATCGCTTTGTGGATACAATTGTGCGAGTAAACTAATAATTTGGTCCCTAAAAGATCACCGAGCAGACAGTTTGGTCCCTGAAAGATTGAAATGTACAATTTAGTCCCTGAAATATCAAAATAATATATTTTTTAGTCCCTGAAAGATTAAAACTGTATGCTATTTAGTCCATAAGAAAGACTGAGTTGTCAGCTCGGTGATCTTTCAGGCACTAAACAAGGTGATGCCTTCATTTTTCTGAGACTTGACATTTAAACATTCCTGTTAAATTTCATTTGACATGCATTTTGGTTGTTGACTTAAAAGTTGTTTTTCTTCTGCTCTAGTGAAAATTGCATTCACGTCATATTTTTTTTTTTAATCTAGCTACAGAAAACTTAACTGACTGAACACTAGAGTTCTCTTTCAGATTCCAAGTTTACACAACAAGAACTTCCAGCATGCAAGCCGATCCTTACCCCTCGAGCAGTAACTCTTACTTATCATATCAATTGTCAATTTTCATAAATTTAATCTCCAAACATATCAAAGTCAGTTTGCAAGGCTATGCATGTATTTAATTTAAATCTTTTCATGTAGGTTATTTCATCATTCTTGATTGTCAGCGTTTTCTTTATTCCTATTGGAGTTGCTTCACTGCTTGCTTCAAATGATGTACGGGCAAACGCAGTTATGTTTTGTGTTTGTGCTTTCTGTTGTATACGATGCTGATTGTAATTAAATTATTATCTATCAGGTTGTTGAAATTATTGATAGGTATGAGTCTGATTGCGTACCAGAAAACTTTAAGAACAATAAAGTAGAATATGTTCAAAGCTCTGCTGATAAAACATGCAACAGGGTACTAAATGTAAGTCTCATTGGAATTGCTTTCTCTTTAATAGTGTTTACTCATCATTGGCATAATGTTTGTTCTGTTTAAATACTTAATAATAGATAATGGAGTTTGCATTATAATGTTCTTATCTTTTCTTATGAGAAGGTGACAAAAAGTATGAAGTCTCCAATTTATGTTTACTATCAGCTTGACAATTTCTACCAAAATCATCGCCGGTAAGTGCCCCTTTTATTTCTAAATTACAATATGTCCATAACCCATCCATTACAATTATATATTTGTAGTCAGTTAAAAAAATCTGATTGTTTTGTAAAGAACAAGAGTCTTTCTGTTCCATCTCTCTCCTGTAGTTTTTCAGATTTCTAGCTTCCTTTGTTTATTTTCCTTCTTTAATTGTGTGGATTTCTAGTATAGCTTAAAAAGATTTCTTTAAATCATGAATTTTGCGACAGATATTTCAACAAATGTTGTTATATTGTCAACTCCATTAAAAAAATAAATGAAAGGACTAATATTGACAAGTGGTTGGTTGGAGTAAGAGATGCTCCATTCTTCATAGACAAGGTCTCAATGCTAGTGTTGTTAAGATCGCTTATAAGATCGTAGGATCATATCATTGACAACCAGTACCAGTTTTTTTAGTGATTTAATGGTTGAACTAGTGACCCGATTATCTGAGTCCTTGGCTAGTTCAATTGAATGGTCTGGGTTCAAAAATATTGGTTGTAGCTTCGGTTACTTTTTACTGACTTTTAGAACTAGGTAATTGTTTTTGTGATACTGTTAATGTAGTTCTAGCTACATGTGACCTGATTTCAAGTGGCATCAATATGAAGATCTTCATTTATTCATCTTAACTTTATCGAAACTATTTTTATATCTTTCATTTACGTATACTCTAATCATCTGCACTCTTAATGTTTGGGAGTTTTTTGGTTAACAATTTAATATGATGCATCTAGTTCAGTTTTTTATGATTGCAATTGTTCTAGAGCCAATTTTCTGTAACTCAGGTATGTTAAAAGCCGAAATGATGAGCAGTTGAGATACCCAAAATATGAGAATTCAACTGATAGTTGTAAGCCTGAAGATCTTTTCAATGGCAATGCAATTGTACCTTGTGGTCTTGTGGCTTGGAGTTTGTTCAATGACACATATACCTTCACTCGCAACAATAATAATTTGACAGTAAACAAGAAAGGCATCGCTTGGAAAAGTGACAGGGAACACAAATTTGGAAAAGATGTCTTTCCTAAAAACTTCCAGAATGGTTCTCTTGTAGGCGGTGCACATCTTGATGAATCCATACCAGTAAGCTTCTTCATAACTCATTTTGATTGAAGCTAGTCTCTATTTGGTTGTATATTTCTCTTTATTTACTGATTCTGGACTATATCTGAGATTACATTGATATTTAGAGGCTAATCCTTACATTTTTATATCACTTAATGCTTTACGCAGTCTCTTTATTTCTACGTGTACTAACTTGGTTCTCCTTTTTACTTGTTGATCTTTAAAAAAACTATTTATATGTTTTTCCTAGGTTCTTGGAATGGACTCCTATTTGTTTACATAATTTATTTGCAGCATGTAACTTTGCCAAATTTATTTGGCTATTTATTAATCCATAAAAATTGCTTGTCAATTCCTCAAAATGATGAAATGTGAATTAATGATGACCAACATAAAAGAGTATTTAATATTGATAGGGTCAGATGAGATTTGTGATCTTTGGTTGCCACAAAGATCAAGTTATTGACTTTTGAGGGTTCTGAATTTCTAGTTTAGACTATATTGAATTTTAATACGAGAAACAGAGATTAGTTTGAGACTTTGAGTTGTCTTTTTCACTGAAATAATATGCCTGTCCAAATTTTGTTGATTTGTAGAAATTGCCCAGCCATGGAGGAAAAATTATGGCAGGAGCAAGAAACAGTTGTTGTTGTTGTTGTTTCTTTTCTGTTTTAGCCGTATTTATTAATGGTTTTGTCTCAACCACTGAGAAACATAGTCTTTGTTTAGCCTTAAAGGCTTGAAACTTGAGATGGTAGGATTTAAAAGTGATGGGGAAATGAGTTAGAATTTTAACTGCATCACGGTGTGAAATGCATACATTTTAGGACTATAAGGATTGAGTTTAGTAGAGCTATTTCTTAATCAGGAAGCAAAATGTTTAATGGTCTATTATATTTTATGGCTTGTCGTGATTAAAGGTTGTAGGTAGCTTAGCATTCTAGGCTTTGTATTAAGTATATTGAAGGTCATCTATCTGGGGTTGCATCGAGACATACAAACTTATTAAAAGTAGTGATGTTTTGCATTTATGAGATGCTCAAAGGATAGAATGGGGTCTTTTATTTTTAAGTCCATATTATGTAATTGTAGTGTATGCAAAATGGTAATGCTTGTTTGATCAGTGTCTCTCTTAGTATATACATTTGCCTCAATAAATGGCCAATTCTGCATCTTATGCCCTTTCACTTTAATAATCTAATAACTTAACCATATTCGCTATGTTGTATCCAATCTTGAAAATCAATCATATTATAACCATTTCTATGCATCCATGCCTCATTAGTGTTTTTTTTATATAAGAAGAAGTTTGTTATCCTGATAGGAGAGTTAGCACAAGCTGAAGGAGGATGAGATATCCTCCAAACAGGAAAACAAAAGCAAAAAGTAGCCACCAAGGCTTGTATATATGAAATATGAATAAGTTGTCCAGTTCTTTCCTGTACAATATTCTGCATTCCTTCCCCTTTCATTTGTGTGACTTGCATATTACATTCTTCATGTCATTAGTTTGAGTTATTCTCTATGGTTTGCATCACTTAAATAAGCTGCTTATGTTTTGAATGTTGTGTTTAACAGTTGAGTGAGCAGGAAGATCTTATTGTGTGGATGCGCACAGCTGCTCTCCCCACTTTTAGGAAGTTGTACGGAAAGATAGAGGTGGATCTGAATGCAGGTGAACAGATACACGTGACATTAAAGAACAACTACAACACGTATAGCTTTAATGGAAAAAAGAAGCTTGTACTGTCAACTACTAGTTGGCTTGGTGGGAAGAATGACTTCCTTGGTATTGCTTATCTCTCTGTTGGGGGATTGTGCTTCTTTTTGGCCATGGCTTTCACCATTGTATATTTTACCAAGCCAAGGTACTTATCTATACATATATATTGCAGAACTTCATGCAAGTTCTTTCTAAAACAGAGCTGCTTATGGAGTGACTTACGTTGGTATTCTATTACTTGGCATATTTTCTTGCATGTGTTCATAATGGAAAACCTTGGAAACATATTTTAGGACCAGAAAAGAATTCATACTGCCTAGGGAGTAGGGAATGATATATCTTGAAAACTGACCCCTGCTTTTATTGTTATGTTAAAAGTTGTTGTGATGCTTTTATTATTTTTGATTTGGGCTCCCTATATAAAGCCCTCTCACTTAAACGCAGCCTTGAATTTCAGAATTGAATACTCAGATTTTTGCTGCTAGTTCCCTCTTCATTCTCTGTATTCTCTTCACCCTTTCATATTTCTACTCTCCCTTCCCCTCATTTCTGCCTTTCTTTTACTAGTTTTCACTTGATGTAGGACCAGAGATACAAAAAATTGAGGGGAAGGGAGAGTAGAAATATGAAAGGGAAAGAGAGAGAAGAGAATACCGAGAAGAATAGAGAAGGAACTGAGAGAAAGAATCTGAGTATTCTATTATGTGTTCAAGGCTGACTTACAATAAGTGAGAAGACTTTATGGAGGGAGCCCGAGTCAAAACAAATAAAAGCATAACAACAATTTCCAACACAACAATAATTAATAGCAATAGTCAATTTTCAAGATCTATTATTCCCTAGGCAGTATTAGTTCTTTTCTTGCCTAAAATATATTTTCCTAGATTTTTCTTCATTTCCCTGTTTAGAGAGAACCAGAGAACTCTCCTTAGGAGAGGGAAATTTCTTGTAAGCAGTCTCAAGGTGGAAAAACTTGTCTTTGGTGATCCAAGTAGCATCTGAGTTTGAACAAGATAACAGTGGAGAGGGTCACGAGTAGAGAGGATAACTTGATAATGTTCATTCCAATACTTTAGTTTTCAATATTGAGTTACCTCCTGATATGGCTATTAGAATAGTTTTCTATATTGAGGATATATTTCCTTACCAAGACGCTTTTAAGCCTCCTCCATTACTTTCTGTTGATTATGTGGATTTCCTTGCTCATTCTTTTGGATGTTCCACTTGTTGAAGCAGTTTATGCCACTTTGGATGATAAGATTGTCCTCTCTCCTCATGGCCCTCGACCGCTACCTTGTTCACTGGAAAGGTTTTCAGACTTAGATGCTACTTGGATCCCTGACGACAATTTTCCTGTCTTGACCTTGCCTTGCTAGAAAACGTTGGCTAGGAGAGTTCTCTCTAGCCAATGAGAAATGTGGAAAACATTGGTAAACATACTTTAGTAAAAAAATAAAAAGAATTAATATTGCCTAGGGAATAACAGAACTTAAAAATTGACTCTTGCTTTATTGTTTTGTTAAAGATTGCTTTTATACTATTATTATTTTTTATTTGGACTCCCCATATAAAGCCTTCTCACTTATTATAAGTCAGCCTAGTATTTCAGAGTAGAATGCCCAGATTTTTGCTCACTTTCCTATCCATTCTTGTTCTTTACTTCTCCCTCTTTCCCTTTCATATTTCTAGTCTCCCTTCCTCTCATTTCTTTTTTATATTTTACGGGTCCTACATCAGTTCACTCTTGCAAACATGGGCACACTGAATTTTAGCTATGGGTTCTATGCGAAAATTTTCAAAATAAGCATTTGCAGCCTCGACCTTCTTTCACTTTTTGACTCAAGAAATAAGAATTGTTATACCTCATATGTTAAGTGAAAACATGTGATTAGTTTTATAATATTTTAACACATTCATTCACATGGAAGCCCATTGGGATTGAACTATGGTCAAAAAACAGGAATACCATATATTATGCTGAACTTGTAGTATGCAAGGTATAAAGATTGTCAGAAGATTATTTGGATAATTGATTTATGCCACTCTTTTTGGAATATGTGATGTGAACATCACCTCCTAATATATTTTAAATACTGAGTCTCGAATATTTTTCTCCATTCATGGTGATTGCATTGTCAAATTTGTAGTTTGATCAGGGGCTAATATTTTGACAATAAAAGAGCATAATCTCTAATTTTAGATGTAATAAGGTTCTAATCAGTGTGTCTCTAACATTTCTAGGCAACTTGGAGATCCCTCTTATCTGTCATGGAATAAGAATCCCAGTGGGCACTAAGCGGAGAAACTAAATAGTTACCTTTCAAGATTCATTCATGCCTTGGGATGTGTATTTTACTATTTTAATGTGGCGGTTGTAACTTGTAATTGTGTATCTATGTTACTAAATTCACTCACTTAAGCAATTATGTGTTATCTTCTTTTATATATGGTCTTGTGCATTACAAGGCATGTTGCTTGAGAGAAATAGTATCTACTGTTTGTGCTACTCCGTTTCTTTTCCTTCTTTTTTCCTCTTTTCAATAGGAATTAGGCACAAGAAGATAGGAGAGCTAGTCTTGCTTTTCTCTTTTGGCCCTTTATTCATGTGAATGAGAGAAATAAAATAAATCAAATGGGGTCTGATGTAACCCACAAAACCAGTACAACTGGTAGATAGTTTGAGTTCTTTAAGTATGATGTCCTGTGTTCAAATCAGGTCATTTGTATGAAAAAGACTTTGTTGATATAAGTAAAATTTACTTTGATGATCTCTATGTCTTGGAGAGGATTAATCTAATTGTCTTCAAAACTAGAAATGGTGTCTGGTGTTTTTTTCTTTGTTCTTGTTTTTCAAATTGGTAAATTATACAAAAGGGCAATGTGTTTTTTTCTTTTTTTTTTTTTTTACGTTAAAGTCCTCTCATACAAATAGGGAGTCAAATACATAAAAATTAATAGTTAAGGTCTTAAAATAGTATTTTAGCCAAAATTTTTGTCAAATTTAGGATGGAAATATACCTTGGGACCCTTTTTGTTAACAGAGCAAACACTTTTTAAACCACAGGAACCCTATCTGAAAATGGGTCAAACCACAGAGTCCTTTTGTATAATTTACCGGGTCTTCGGAGATAAGGGGAAAATGTCCTTAAAACTGTGGTGATCAATTTTCATTTAAAAAAACAGCTATCAATTTTTGTTGTTAGTATGTACACTAGAAAGCATAGAAAAATTTATTTTTAACAAATCTTGATAAATTAAGGAAGTTTATACATAATGCACCTCTACTAGAAAGCATAGAAATATGATTACTTCTATCAATTATATGACTCTTTCAAATAAGACTTTGGTAATGTGATAGTTGATAGTGGTTGAATCACAATAGGCAACATAATAAAAACTCTTTGCAACTGTGAGGAATGTCTTCTTCATGTTAAGATCAATGTCAATATTTGAACAAAGAACCAATTGCACCAACTCTTGCATTTTCAACTCTATTTCAAAGTTGGAGATGCTTGTGGTACTCTCATTGCACTTTCCCTTATCATTGTTTTCCTAATCAATTCATACAAATTAATTGAACGTCTTCCAATATTACCAACATTGGAGGGTGAAAGTAGTGAAACATAAAAAATAAGGTCAAAGTGTATTTTTGGTCTCATACATTTTGCTCAGGTTTCAAGTTGGTCTCGTATCCTTTTTTATTGCACTTTTGGACTCATATCTTTTGGTCAGGTGTATAATTGGCCCCATATCTTTTTTGTTGTAGGTTTAGTCTCGTATCTTTGCAAAAAGTAGTTTCACTGTTAGTCACACAATTGGAATCTTTTACAAAGATATGTGACCAATTTTACAAGCTAACCAAAAGATATGAACCAAATCTGCAATCTGATCAAAAGATGAGACAAAAAATGTAACAAAAAAAAATATATGGGACCAAATTAAGACCTGAGCAAAAGATACGGGACCAAAAGTGCACTTTAACCAAATAAATATATTTCATAAAAAAAAATCCATAATTATTCTTAATCACTGGCATAGTTAAGTTAATTACCTTGTTCTTTTCAAGACAACTTAGTTGATGGCAGAGTTCATTGGTGAGTCTGAGGAGTCTTTGGAATTGAGGATTGAGTTCTAATTCATGGGGAAGATCATATCCACCATTTATATTTATAATGTTCACCAAGAGCTCTGCTTCCCCATCCCACTTATCTCCTTCTCTCTGCCAACCCAATAGCCACTTCTTCCACTTCAATATTAACAAGGATTTTGATTAAAAAAAAAGTAGGTCTTATTGGATAAATATATTTATCAATGATAAATGCAGGAAAATTAATATACATGTTTCTTTAACTTGTGAAATACTTACTGTATCATGAAGAATATTGAAACTAGCACAAGGTGAGCTTTGGGAGAAATGCTGCAAAGTTTCTGTTAAAGTCCCCAAGAGCTTGTTCCTTCTATTGTTACAGAACCTTCTTCTAGACATATATTAATAAATTCCTCATATGTAAACTCAAGGTAAGTAAGAAATAATAGGGAATATTACATTAACTGGCTATTAATTAGTAGCAAATGATAATAATTTGGTCAAATAATCATTTTAGTCCTTTTATTATTGGGCCAAATTGTAATTTGGTTCGTTATGTGTCATTTGTTTCAATTTAATCTCAATCTTTTCACAGACATTTCAAATCAATCTAGGCTAACTCCGTCAGTTTCTGCTACTTAAAATATAGTTGGAACTCTCTCTCAACACCAATTTGAAATGTCTATTAAACTCGTGGAACTATAAATTGTAGGGGTGTTCATTGGGTTGGGCTAACCCGCCAACCCGCTAAAACCAACCCAACCCACTAGTTTGGGTTGGTTTGGGTTGGGCTAGCGGGTTGGTTTGGGTTCAAAAAGTTGAGCCCGCTGTGGTTTGGGTTGGGCTGCGGGTTTCAAGATTTTGAGCCCGCTCAACCAACCCGCCAGTTCGTAAAAATATTAAATAAAAAATAAAATTAATTTTTATTTAGTTAAAATTCTATTTTAATATCACAAATAATATTATTTTTACAATTTGGTCAATTAATAAATTTTTATTCTCAATTTAGTCCATAAAAAACAAATTGTGAAGGACCAAATTAAAGAAAAAAATTTAAGAGAGACCAAATTTTTTATAAAATAAATATATAAAAAATAAAAAAAAATAGTATGGGCCAACCCGCCAACCCAACCCAAACCAACCCGCCACTGTTTGGTTTGGGTTGGTTTGGGTTGACTCAATTATTTTCTTTAGCCCAACCCAACCCAACCCGCCAAATAAATTAATGAGCCCGAACCAACCGCCCTAAACCCAACCCAACCCAGCCCGTGAACACCCCTAATAAATTGAAACAAATGTAACATAATGGACCAAATTGTAATTTGATCTAAACATAAAGGATTATTTTGATTTAATTTGAATATTCGACCTAACAGTACTTATATAGACTAAAAGTATATGTGTATACCGTTCATTTAAAGAGATATTGTTGTTGTTGAATGCACTAACAAAGGCTTTCTTTTGTTTTTGGTCATTTTGGGACGTAAATGCATGAACCAAGGCAGAAGTTTTGACCCATGCAAATCTTTCTAATGATCTTTCTGGCTCAAATATGTTGGCTGCTGCCACAAAATAAGCCAAAAGAAGTCTTTCTCTACTCAACCCCAACTCTTGCAGTTCACTTTCTAAGTACCACCTAAATGTAAAAAACCATCATATAGTAAATTAACAATTCGTTCTCTAAAAAATCACTAAGCTGATAACTCAATTTCTGAAAGATTGAAATACACAATTTAGTCCTGGAAAGATCAAAGTAATATATAATTATTAATTAGTCCTTTTTATAGACTAAATAGTATATCATTGTAATCTTTCAGGGACTAATTAAAGAGTATACAATTTTAATCTTTTAGGGACTAAACTATATATATCAATTTATAGAGATAGAGAGATGTGATTTGGCTTTCTTACTCTTGAATCCTTTTCCATTCTCTACGATGCAGAGCTTGACACATGTTATAGTCTAGTTTTCCAAGTTCAAGATTGAGGTTATTACTCACTTTGTGTAATCTGCAGAGGAAGAAAACATGGCATATATATATATATAACTTCAACTCAGAATGTTTATAGTACAATAATAAAATAAAATTAAAAAAACAACTATTTTAGTAATTTTAATTAATCAATCAGGCTTAGAGTGGGACTTATAATAGACTATATAAATGTATTAATCATTTGAGAACTAATAATTATCTATGTTCGTACTAAAGAAAAAATAATTATCTCTGTTACAAATTGTGGTTGTAAACGTGGTTGTATTGCAAAGATTACAATTGCAGGTATTGCAATATAAGTAGCAGTTATTGTTGGTGTTGTTTTTATTTTTGGTAACAAAAGTTTTAGGTGAGTTGAGCCCCAAGGGCTCACCAAGGTCAGTACATGCCTTCAAATTTTATGAGCGCTTACAGAGAATTACTTGTAGGTCGTCTATCAACAAGGCCTTCACATCGGTAGCAGTAGTCTAATTCACGACCTTGTAAGATATGAGTCGACTCATTACCAACTAGGTCAACTTTTGTTAGCACTGTTGTGTTGTTGTTAAAGTGACTATTGCAATAATAATATTGCGTCCAACACTACTGTTGCAAACCACAATTTGCAATCGTAATAATTATTATTTTTTTTGGCTAAATATCCTTTTTGGTATTGCATATTTTAGTCATATTTCAGTTTGGTACATTATTTTAATTTGTTCCATTTTGGTCCCTCATGTTTCACGCATAGGTGAATTTTTGTTAAATGCTTATGTACATTGCTGATATGGCAAAAGTATATTTATGTGTCACTGATAGTCGCTCCCTCTCGGTCATCGTCATCTCTCTCTCTTATACTTCCACTTACATTTTACATAATCTAGTCATAGTGTACTTTAGCTTATCTGATTCCAATTCTAATGAGTAAGGCTTTTGTTTTTATTTAAAACGGAGTGTACTTCCTCTTTTTCTTTTTTGTGTCAATTGTACTCCCAATTTCGGGTACAATTGACTTAAATGTGAAACATTTAAGGTATAACTGATTAAAAAAAAAAACTTTAGGAGTACAACTCAAATTGACTTCATACTTTGGAAGTATAATTGACTAAAAGAAATTTAGAGGTATAATTGAAACTGACCTCGTACCTTAGGGTATCAAGAGCACTTTTACCTAAAACGAATGGAAACTTATATGTGACCAAAATGTAATAGAACGTAATGGACTAAACTAAAATCTCACCCAAATATATAAGACCGCAATGGATATTCGACCCATGCAAATATATATATATATATATGTTTGAAATTTCGTTTTGATATATCTCTGAAAGTGAAATCTACTATTTATACATTCAAGAAATTACATTTTAGTTATTGAAGGATATGGCAACATGTAATTTAATTCTTTAAAAATCGTTGTCGTCAAATTAGTCCCTCAATGTCATCTTTAAACCTCAATTTTATCAATAATTTTATGGTTCAATTAAAGATCGATAATATCTACTTAAAAGTTTTTTACTTACATAGAGATTTGAAAAAATTTTCTCCAATAATAATATGAATCGTAGAATATATCCAAAAACAAAGTTACCTGAAAAGGATTTTGGAAATCCAGACATCGTCTCCACCACCATATTGTTCTAAGTAAAATCTAGTCTCTACTCGAGGCAAGCTTGCATACCATGGGAAATCCAATGCATATTTTACCTATCATTATTGTTTAGAAAACTTAGTATAAATATTAAAGTAAAATATTATACTAAGTGATAGCCATTATAATGTAAAATATTAAAGTAAAATATTTTACCATCAGTAAAATATTATAATGAGTTATCGATGATCATGATGACCACTTATGAGGGAGTTACTATAATCATGATAGCCATTTATAGGGGAGTTACTGAAATATCTCAACATTGATGTGCGTGAAACAAAGGAGAAGGTAATATGAATATCTCTAGCAAGTAGGGAATGAGAGTCTGAGCTCAATAGAATACTAATCCATTTACTAAAGACTAAGCTTTACCTAACTTACTTAGAATGTTCATGACCAAGTACGAAGAGGCCTCTACTTCAATCCTACCAAATCACTCCTTATGACTATTCCCGGGGGAAGGAGGGAGGAGGAGCCTTCCTTCCTTCACAACATTCCTAACCTTGTCCAAGTAAAGATGTTGCGGATGCAACTTAGTTTCCCCAAAGCCCTTTACCTCTTAGGTATCATGTACTCCTTAATTAATTGTCTTAATTAATTATTAAAAAAATAATAGTCATGTAGGAACAACTCCTTAAAAGAAAATTCAACCATAAATTTATCTTCAATTTGTGACATATAATGAAAATTTTGTTATCTCTCTCTCTCAACTTACTTATTATGACACAAGAGAGAAATAGTCTATCTCAATTGTCAGTTTATAAATAACGGAAAAAATAGATGAAATCAAATTTTTGGGACCAAAATGGAACAAATGTAATTGAGGACCACAACGGAATAAAAAATAGTTTTATGACCAAAATAAAACTTATCCTGTAATTTGAGAATCAAAATGAGGTTTTGACCTATAACATAATACATAGATGTTATATTTAAAAATTAAAATTCAATTAAAGGTTTTATACCTCTCTTGGAAATATTAATTATTTTCTTGATCATTTTAATTTTCACTCTTTAAAAGAAAATTCAACCACAAATTTATCTTCAATTTGTGACATAGAATGAAAGTTTTTCTTTCTCTCTTTGTTAACTTACTTACTGTGAGACGAGAAAGCAATTGTCTATCTCAATTTTCTTAGTTATAAATCATGAAAAACATCAGATGAAATCATATTTTGAGGGCCAAAATGGCATAGATATGAAAGTTGGAGCACCAAAATAAAACTTATTTCATGGTTTGAGGACCAAAATGAGGTTTTGACCTATAACATAATACATAGATGTTATATATATATAAACTAAAAGGTAAAAGTACTCTTGGTACCCCTAAAATATTTAAGTTGTACTCTCAAAGTTCTTTTAGGTCAATTGTATCCTAAAATTGGGAATACAATTTTGGAGTACAATTAAAATTGTCCCCATACTTCGGGAGTACAATTTACTCGAAAATAATTTTTAGGAGAATAACTAAAACTACCCCCATATTTGGAGGATATTAAAATTACTTTTGCCTAAATTGAAATTTAAAAGTTTTATACCTCTCCTGGAAGGTCCTTGGATATGACCCATTTATCTAGAATTTGATTAGCAGCTTGTTTTTGAGACAAGAAATTAGTTGCAAAGTTCTTTCCCTTATCAAAAATCGTTTCTCCAGGAAATTGAACTTGACATGCTCTATAAAAATTAAACATCACTGTTGTGCCTTCATCTGATTGCCCAGCCATGCAGAAGAATTCTCCATCTTTCTCAAAATTTTCAAATACATCTGTCCAATAAAAAAAAAGTCAATTTCATTAATATATATATATATATATATATATATATATTGGTAAAAGTACAAATTTTGTCTCATATCTTTGCTCAGTTTCCAATTTAATTCCTTATCTTTTTTTGTTACAGATTTAATTTCATATCTTTGAGTCAAGTGGAGAAATATCAATTTCATATCTTTAGAGGTAGAATTAACGGTAGAACCTTTTATAAAAATATGATACCAATTCTTCAACCTGACCAAAAAATATAAAACAAAAAATGATATAGGAACAAATTGAGACCTTTTGTAAGACCAAAAATGCAACAAAAAAATTATATAGGACCAAATTGAGAATTGAGCAAAATATATGGGACCAATTTTGTCTTTGACCATATATATTTATTATTATTTTCTAATTAAATTCATGTAATTATGGTGCTCACTAGCTGAAACTTCATAGCCATTCAATCTTAGTAGTCTGAAGCCCATTGATGTATCGTCAAGGTCTGGAAGGTCTGAGTACTTTGTCCACCCGATTCCTTTCTCATTCCAATTTCTGCAAATATATATATAAGCTTATTAATATGCATTTTATATATATACTAAGGCTGAAATAAATATATAATTTCATACCAAAAAAGAAGTATAACGAAATTACCTGGAAACGTAGTCCAAATTTACTTTGATCACTGCTTGAAAATATCTTGAAATTCCTAATCGCTCCAATCGATCAACAGTCCATAATTGTTCCAGAAATTCTATAGGATAGAAATCTGGGACTAAAAATGTTCATAAAACATAAAATAAATAACAGGTCATCATTAATTAATTTTTGAAAACTAACAACTTGGTCCCTGAAAGATTACCAAATTAACTATTCGGTTTCTAAAAGATTGAAATACACATGTTAGTTCTTTAAAGAATCAAACAATATATTCTTTAATTCATGAAAAAGACTTAGAACAAGTATACCATTATGTATTTTGAAGACTAATTAAATTGTGTATTTCAATCTTTTAAGGATTGAGCTATCTACTCGATAATCTTTCTTTAAAGACCAAGTTGTTAGTTTACTTAAGAGATTATTTTAGAGAAAACTAACAACTCGATCCTTGAAAGTTCACCGTATTAACAACTCAATCCCGTCAAAAAAATTGAAATACGCAATTTTGTTCTTGAAAGATTAAAAAAGTATACTATTTAGTAGCTAAAATAACATTTACTTTATTAGTCTATGAATAATAAGTCTATCGTTTGAATCTTTTAAGGACTAAACTGTTTATTTTAATTTTTCAAGGACCAAGTTGTCAACTCGACGATCTTCCAGAGATTGAATTGTTAATTTGCTCTTATTTTTAATTTAATGTAACCTCTTTTTTGGTCAACTAGCTTTACCTCCACCATCAAAGTTTTGAACCACATTATTTATGTAATCAAGACAATTTTGATCCTTGGTTTGCATGAAGGCAAAGGCTGTGGCAGATGGAGAGAAAAAGAAAGACCCATCTTTACTCTGCAATTTCACAAGTTTTTCCCATTGCAGGCATGGAATTGATTCCAAGCTGAAGAGCAATGATGTGGGCATACTATGCAAGAG
Organism: Chamaecrista fasciculata; assembly: GCA_003254925.1. Taxonomy (NCBI): domain Eukaryota; kingdom Viridiplantae; phylum Streptophyta; class Magnoliopsida; order Fabales; family Fabaceae; genus Chamaecrista; species Chamaecrista fasciculata. The sequence continues at coordinate 59,995 of QANZ01026808.1, read as the reverse complement.
GTCCATTGGTATTCTATTCCCACATAATGTCAAGAGAAATAATTCAATATAATCAATTAATTGGATTAAATATCAAGGCTTAAGTGCACTTTTGGTCCCCTAACTTTCGCAAAGGTCTCAATTCGGGCCTCTAACTTTTTTTGTTGCAGTTTTGGTTCTCTAACTTTTGAAAACATCTCAATTTGGTCCCCTAATTATTTTTGTTGCAATTTTGGTCCCCTAACTTTTGAAAACGCCTCACCGTTAGTCCCAAGTGCACTTTTTCCATCAATTATTTGCCGTTAGTACTGATCTGACAGGCTGAGTTGGCTGATGATGTGGAAAATATAGGTGAAGTTGATTAAAAAATAACCATTATGGAGAGACGTTTTCATGACTTGGAAGCGGACCAATGGTGAGACATTTTCAAAAGTTAGGGGACCAAAATTGCAACAAAAAAACTTAGGGGACCAAAGTGAGACCTTTGCGAAAGTTAAGGGACCAAAAGTGCACTTAAGCCAAGTATCAAATTATATATTTATCAAGGCTAAATTGCACCAAGAGTACTCCATGAGTTTTATTGGGGACAAAAAATACTCCTTAGTTTTAAAATTTAATAAATAAACTTTTTGAGTTTTCATTTTCGTCACTTAAGACCTTTGAGCTTTAAAATTTAACAGATATATCCCTGGACTTTTAGTTTTATTCACTTAGAACCCCTGAACTTTTTAAAAAAATTGAGGCTATTATATATGTAGGAGTCTTAAATAAGAAAAATTGAAAATTCAAAGAATTTGTTCGTCAAGTTTTAAACTTTAGGAGTTCTAAATAAAGTTAAAAACTTAAAGGATCTGTCGATTTGTTAATTAAATTTTGAAACTCATGAGTATTTTCTATTCCTGACTTAAAACTCATAAGGTCTTAATGTGATTTAGTCTCCATCCAATTATATATATATATAAGTTTATGAGTAATTTATATTAATAAGATATAAATATAAAAGAAAGTGAAAAAAGCGTTAGAGTTTAAAAATTCCTAAAGACATATATATAATAGTATAACTATAATAATTAACTTAATCACAAGCATACCTAGTAAGTTTGATATCCCTCCTTGCAAATACATGTTTTAGGGCTGGAAAATCATGAGGCACATCAACTTTCAAACTTTTTGCTAATTGGAGAAGTGATGGGAGAACAGTTTCAAACCCACATGTCATGTGCTCTTTGTTCTCTGTTTCCAGCTTCTTTATGTTGTTTTTGAAGAATTCAAGTCCTGGATATATACATGTAAAATGTAAGTTAATTAGTAAACATTATTTAAATGTTAACTCTCTATACGATGAAATTTTTCTCACTCACGAACTATCATTAATGCATATATGCACGAATGCATGCATGAAACCAAATAATTTAAAAAGGCAAAATTTATATCAAATTCTTTATATTTTTTTTATTAAGTTCTTCAATCGACATTTGATACGTGGCAAAAATTATATACATGAGTACATGATCAATCATGATAGAGAGAAATATTAAACACCACATTTTGCATGACCAATCATCAAAGAGAGAGAATATATATAATTAAAACTTGTGACTGGATAATCTTGATAGTAAAAGATATAAGAAATTTGATATAAGTTTTTTCCTTTCTAAAAATAAAAATAAAAAGTTCGTAGCGCACAGAATATGAAGTGTTAATGGAAGGGAGTAAGCCCTAACCCTAAGCTTTTATATTTAAATATATACAAGCAAAAATCTCGTTTTGGTCCATAATATTTTTTCTATTCTATTTTGGTCATTAATGTTCCGCAAAAATCCCATTTTAATCAGTGTTGTCATAACCGAACCGGACAAAGACTCGGACAAGTGTTCGGTTCACGGTCGGATCGGTTGAATCGGTCGGACCGGATGTTTGGACCGGATGACATAATAAATAATTATTTTTAATATATTAAATATAAACCCTCTATATTTTTTTTTGGGTCTAAGAGATGCATTAAATTTATTAATTTATTAGATAAGTAAAATAATTGGTAAGAGAAAGTTAACAAAGCCTCACAGTTGGGATGGTAAAGGCGTTGGGAGTGTGAAGAAAGGGCATGGGTTCGATCCTTAGAAGACTCAAAACAATTTTTTGTAAAAAAAATTGAGAACCGCCGGTCCGGTCCAGCGGTTGGTTCCGGTTTTCCGGTTCTTGGCCGGTTATTTTCGGTCCAACCATCATTCCGGTTCAAATGGTTGAACCAACTCGCTTGTGTCTTCGGGTAGCGGTCCGACCGGCCGGTCCGGTCCGGTTTTCACATCACTGATTTTAATCATTAATAAGTTCACGATTGGTCCCTAATAATTAAATCTAGTTATATTTCTCTCGTTTCAAGTTCGAATGCGATTGAATTAGAGCTACAAGTCACTATTGACAAGCTCTTTCTCTCTGTATGTCTAATTGGGGTTGTTAGAAAAAGTCGTCAAATTGAGCTTGAAAGTAGGGCACTCGGTTTTTAAAGTTGGTCATACCTCTCTTGTTTCAAGTACGGATATGAGTGTTCAAAAAAAAAGTACAAATGTGAAAAATCATAATTACGAGTTACTCATAATGAATTCTCTTTATCTATCCGGTTGGAACTATCGACAAATAAGGTCAAATAGCTAGTATTCTAAAAGTGGGTTGGATAAAAAGAAACTAACACCAACTTTCAAAAGTACTATTTGATCACATCATTTGTCGACGACCCCCAATAAGCACATAGAGAACTTATTAAGAGTAACTCGTAGCTTCGATTTTGTCACATTTGAATTTAAAAAGAGAGAGTTATGACCAACTTAAATGAGCAATCCACTTTCAGACCCCGATTTGATCTTGTTTAGCGATAGATCCAACTAAGTAGTGAAAGAACTTGTTAAGTGTAACATGTAACTCTATTTTTGTTACATTCAGATTTGAAATAAGAGAGATATATATAATCACATTTAGTAGTTAGAAACAAATAAAAATTTTGGAAAATATTAATGACCGAAATAGAACTAAAATAATATTAGAGACCAAAAAAATTGGTCAAAGTGCGAATTTGGTCCTATAACTTTGCTCCAATTCCCAAATTAGTCTTATAACTTTTTTTGTCTCGAATTTGGTCTTGTATCTTTGCTCTAGGTCCCAAATCAGTCTTATATCTTTTTGTCTTAGTTTTGGTTCTATATGTTTTGAAAACCTCTCACCGTTAGTCCTCCGTCTATTTTAAATTATAGTTTAGTCTTGAAAACTTCAAGTCCCTTTCACTTTAGTCCCCGACTATCAAAATGAAAGTGAAAGAGCATTTCTGAAGATTCTCAAACCTTATATCTTGATCTCTAATCCATGAATTTTTCATGCAATGGAATAGAAATGCAAAAACAACACAAATTAAAGCAAATGACAGAGAGACCAAGACTGAAAACGCAGAAAATTTAAAACTCACCGGAAAACGTACGGAAATCATCAAGAAACTCAAAAACTCATCCAAAATAAAACTTTTGGAAAATATTAATGACCGAAATAGAACTAAAAAATTATTAGAGACCAAAAAAATTTAAGATAAACATTAGGAACCAAAATAAGATTTTGACATATATATATATATATATATATATATATAAAAGAAACGTCAAATGCATACCTCTTCCAAAAACTTATTAATATTTAAATTAAAGAAACAGTTTTTCCAAAATAATAATAATAATAATAATAATTAACCAATTACCTTTTTCAGCCTTTTGTGGATGGACACTGTAGTGTCTTAAAACAATAACACATGCCAAAGTACAAATCAGCCTATCATAGGCCACAAAGATATGAGGATCACCCCATGAACCATCATGAAGTTGATTGTCTATAACCCATTGAAGAGAAGAAGGAAAATGTGGAGAATTATCTCTTCCATTAACTTCTTTTATGAGAGCTATCCATGCTGTGTCATAAGCTGAGGCTGATATGCTCTTCTTAACTTCATCACACTCTAACATCACTTTTATAGCTTCCACTTTCTTTCTGATCTCATTATTTATCATGACATGTTCCTTTAATTTGTCAAGCCAAAAATAATATATTTGATTAGACCACTTAATTAGATAGAGTTTCTATCTTAATCATATAGTTTCTTTAATTAGTTTCATATATATTCTTTGAAAACAATGTTTCCAAGTTAATTAATGAGTAAATTTAACAAATTAGTCCTTAAAAGATTACTAAATTGACAACTCGGTTTTTGAAAGATTGAAATATACAATTTAATTCTTGAAAAATCCAAATAATATATATACTCTTTATAGTCTCTGAAAAAATTAAATAATGATATACTTTAGTCCATGAAAATGACTAAAAAATATATCAAAACATTTAGGGGCTAAACTATATATTTCGATATTTGAAAATCAAGTTGTCAACTCAATAATTAATCTTTTAAATTCGAATTGTTAATTTACTTCTTAGTTAATTGTATGCACTGACACCTATTATAGTGTGTGTATAATGATGTGGTATCAAATTTTTTTTTTGCCAAAATTTAAACAATATAATTTGAAAATAAATATTGAAAACTATATATTAAATTTCTGTCTATCATTATATTATGGCTAAAGTGCACTTTTTGTCCCATAACTTTGGCAAAGGTCTCAATTTGTTCCTATAATTTTTTTTGTTATAATTTTGGTCTCATAACTTAGGAAAAGGTCTCAATTTGGTCCCATAATTTTTTTGTTGCAATTTTGGTCCCATAACTTTTGAAAACGTCTCATCGTTGGTCCCAAGCTGATTTCCATCCATTATCAGCAGTTAAATCCACTTCACCCATATTTGTCACGTCTTCATTCAACTCAGTATGTCAGATCATCTTTAACGGAAGAAAATGAATGGAAATCAGCTTGGGACCAACGGTGGGACATTTTCAGAAGTTATGGGACCAAAATTGCAACAAAAAAAGTTATGGAACCAAATTAAGACTTTTGCCAAAATTATAGGTCCAAAAGTGCGCTTTAGCCTTATATTATTGTATGGCATAAAAATTAAATCATGATATTTGCAAACGTTTAATATAATATATCTTGAATATGGGAAGAAGTTCTTAGATATAATCATCCACTTATTTTATGACTTTTTAAAATAAATTAAAATAATTTTTTTAATATTTTTTAAATTTAAAATAACAACTAATTAACATACAAATCACATTAGTTCATGTTCATATATATATATACCTCGGCAGTTATATGTTCCGATGATTTGCTACCCTTGCACTTTGCTCTAAACTCAGTTACTTTGGCCTTCAGTGGCAGGAAAACACCTATATAGAACAAAATAAACCTATATATTCATATTAATAATCTTTTATAGGCAATGATAAATTAATTAAAGTAAATGGGATTGTGGATTTACATTACCATTAAAGCTCTTATTATTAGAGCCATGATTGATCATCATGGGAAGGGAATTCATGGATGAAGCAAATAAATGGTTTGAAGATGGAATGGACAGAAGAGACATGATTAATTATTTTGCTTGTAAGTTGTAATAACCCGTTTTGAGTTTAATTAGTTAAAGATATGGAGATGTTCATGTAGTATTTATAATCACAATGGAGGAAAAGGGAGATCAAATTAATAAGCAATATCTAATCTATTCTTCTTGCATGATGAGTAATAAATAATATCTTTTTTTCACATGCATATTGTAGTATTATAGGATTCTTTCCTGTTGTAGACATATATATTATACGTAATTGATTATTGGAATATAGCGAAAGTGTCCTCACTTTTGTTTAGGATCGTTTCTTTGTTTTGTTTTGGGAAAATTACACTTCAATACCTTGTAGTTTAGTCTAATTCTATTTTGGTACTTTGAGAGTCAAAAGGCATCATTTTTGTGACTTGTGATTTTTGTCGTTAACACAGAGGGCCCTTTTGATTTACTTCTGTTAGTACTTAATGGAAAGTGGTTAAACAAATTAAATTTTGGTACTCAAACTATGGGGTAATTAAGTTTCATTTCTATCCTAAAATTATTTTTGTTCCATTTTGGTTTTCAAACTTTCACATTTTTTCCATTTTAGTCCCCAAAATGTGATTTCATATGCTTTATGTCATTATTTATGATTTAAACAATCGAGATAAATAATTTTTCTTTCATATATGTAATAATAAGTGAGTATGTAAAGAGAGGAAGAAAAATTTTCATTCTTAATCACAAATTGAAAAGAAAATTGTTGTTACTTTTTATCTCCAAATTATGATTAAAAATAACGGTGAAGACCCAATAAAATCATATTTTGGGGACCAAAATAGAACAAATGTGAAAGTTTGAGGACAAAAATAAAATAAATAAGTCATATAACCAAAATAAAACTTACCCATAATTTGAGGACTAAAATATGTATTTGACCTTGGAATATAAATCGTCGACTAAGGTGCAAGAGAAACCAATGACTAAAATATAATAAAAATGGATAGTTAAGATGTACAATAAGGAACCAATGGCTAAAATTAAATCACTTCAACATCAAATGGAAAGTAAACCACACTCAAGACCATCAGCACAAACAGAGGATCCATTTTGAGTACAAAGGTGTCAAAAAAATAAGCAGCTAAAGATCAAGAAGAAAAATTCAATTGCTTCCGGGATTGAAAATCTTCTTCAAATTGGAGTAAATTTTTCTTTTTTGATACAAATTGGAGAGAATGGTGGAATCATCTTTAAATTGGAGTAAATAATTTGGGGTCATCTTTAAAAGAGAGAATGGTGGTGTCATCTTTACACATTTCCTAATTTGGGGCCCTATTGACAAGGAGGACATCATTATATTAATTCATGAATACCAAATTAAAGCTATAAGCTAAGCCAAGCTTGCTCATCTTTGCAGCATAATCCAATTGTGATCCATTTAGAGGGGCCCCTCCAGAATTGGTCAATATTGTACTTGGTGTGAAATTTCATTAAATAAACAATTACTATAATTAACTACAAAGTGATGTTAGCCAAGGTGTGACATCAATTGTCCTATGGCGGAGATTCAGGTGTGGGGTCAAATCATAGTCGAATCATGACGCTTGGATGTCTACTCTACTGTGGACTATAGAAATAAAGTTGCATCTTTGCTAACAGCTATAACTTTTGGTCTAGTTGTAAGCGCTTAATCCTAAGAAATGACATGTATAAAATGAGAATATATATATATATAATTATTAATAATGTAATATAATGCTACAAAATTAAAGGTATGCTTTGCATTTATGCTGTAAGCATTACTAAAGGTAGGCAGTGCTGTGGAGTCCACCTCTCATGATGCGCCCCAGCAGAAATGCTCAAAGCATATATCTTCAAGTCAAAAGATGGATGTATAATCTTTCGGCAAAAAGTAATTTCTTTTATCTAAATTTTATATTAATTTTTAGTTTTACTTTTAATATATTTTTTATTAATATTGTCTTTAATATTTCACATTTTGGTCAATTTCATTATTTGATTTTATTTTAACTAAATATTAACGAGAGATTCTATGTGATTAAATGACATGTAATGTAAAATTGATAAAAAGAAAAATTCGAATCCTAATTCAGATCGAAAAAATATGATGAAGTCAGTCATAAATTGATTGAAAGAAGTTAATCAAATAATAAAATTAACTAAATTAATATGAAATATTAAAAACAGAATTGACAATAAAAAAAACATCAATAAAATTGAAATTTGATATAAAGTTTAAGGACCAAAAGAATGCTTTCACTTTTGTTTTTGTCATTTTGATATTTGGAAATCTATTTTTACTTATGTAATAATTCAACAGTGTCAAATTATTACTCCCTCAGGTTCTATATATGATGTTTTGGACAACTTTTTTTGTTCTAAAATATCTGGTGTTTAATAAATTTAAGAAAACATTAATTATTTTTGTACCATTCGACCTTTATTAAATATAGTAGAGTCATAAATGAATAAGCATTTTTCAAGACTAAATTGTGGGAATATTTCAATTTGGTTGGAGGAATTTAATGAGTAATCAAAGCTACTATTGACTTATGTGACTAACTAAGAGTAATTTAATAGGAATAGTTTAGTCTTTCTATCTCATTTTTCTCTTCATTTTAGGTAAACTAATCATTTCCTTGGTCTGTGTGTATTTACCTTAAACATCAAATATATAAAAACGGAGGGAGTATTTACGACTTAGAACAACTCTTTATTAACGCTTATTATGATGATGATGGACATTTTGGACAATATAGGATGGTCATGTACCGTTTATTTGATAGCAAGGATGACCAATCATTGAAGAAAGATAATGTAATCAAAACTTATGATTGGAGAACTTGATAGCAAGGATGTAGGGAATGTAATCAATCATTGAAGAGAGAGAATGTAATCAAGACTTTTGATTGGAGAACTTGATGACAAGGATGTAGGGAACTTGATATAAGTTTTGCCTCTTTTTTTTTTGTTTTCCAATCAGCCCGACGGACTAAAGATTAATCTTCGTAAATTGATGCTCTATTTAAGGGTCTCTCGCTGTCAAAAAGTTTTTTTTTTAATCTAACGGTTGAAACACTCAATCAATTGCTAACGAATTTGAGCATTATGGATCTAGATTCGCATAATAAGTTAAACGTGCAAGCACATTTTAATTTATAATTTTTGTATATATAGGATATATAAATAATCATTCTTTTTGTCAATCAAGTGTGTATTCCTCAGCCCAAGATTAAGTAGAAATTGTTCTTTCAAGACATAAAAGTTATTGAAGTGAGTTTAATGTGTGTTCAAATCAACGATAATATGCATGATTTGATTTTCGATCTGTATAGATATATAAGAATTGATTTATTAATTCCAGAAGCGTAGTAAATAGTTGATGACATGAGTGTTATTACAAAATATAATATGCTCAATATAACATCTTGTTAAATTTGTTATATCATTAAAAAAATTTTAAGTTATATTTTAGTGATGTGATATTTATTTAATAAATATAAATATTATGATTTTTATAACGAAATTATATAGTTTTATTTATAAATTTTGAAAGTGTTTTACAAAAACAAATATTGACTTTTAAAAATGTTTTATATTAAATTTGAAGTCAATAAATCTAAAAAAATATTGAAAACAATTAATTTACAATTTTATAGAAACAAATATTTTTTATTTTATCTAATTCAATTAATTTTTAAGTATATTGACAGTCAAAAACAATGACTCAATTACTCAAACCTTGAATTGGTACATTGACTAATTTTTATTCAAAAATAGGGATGATTCAATAACTCAAAGGTAACATAATATATAGTTGTTGTTTTTTCTTTGGCCAAATACAACATAATATAGTTGTGCTTATGAGTGTTCAAAACTAATTCTGATAAAATATTATTAAACTTCTACTCGAAATCTTTAAGTTTATTTAGTCATATTCGATACTCCATTTCACATTTTCTAATTTAATTATTAATTAAGAAAAAAAATTGAAAATTGTTCAATTTAGATTGCTCAAATTATTATTTATTTATTTTATTTAGTTAAATAAATTATTTGTTAACCATTCAATTAAAATTCTTTAAATTGATACGAATATTTCGATTAAAAATGCATTTAAAATCACTCAAACTGCCAAATGAAAATTACACTGCACTCTTCAAGTTTCCATATAGGAAGAAACCCCTCTCTAATTACTTTCCTATTTCATTTATATATAACAGGCCAAAAAAAAATCATTTATATATAATACAAATTACAACATTATTCTAAAAGTCACTTCTCACTTCTCAAGACAATATAAATCTATTTTTATGTCGGAAAAGCCTTTTATGAAAATAGGTTAGATTCATCGGCATTCGAAAAAATACAAACATAATTGAGGCGAAACATGAAAATCAGAATGTGACAAGCACGCTTTTTTTTTAATAACTATGAATTTTTTTCGCTTATCCGTGTAACGTTTAGGCGAAAACTAATTTCATTTTGATCGAGAGCGAACAATTAAAATCCTCCAACCGTGTTGACTCAAGGCTCAAACTTTGAATCCCTCAACTTAGAGTACAACTCATTTAGTATTACACCAAACACTTATTAGTACAAACACATGTTTCAGTGTAGACTTTAAATTCAAGACAAAAGTTTAGCCTTTATAAAACTTAGGATTAATTCATGGTTACTTACGAAATACAAAATCTTTTGTGCGAATTTTGCATTTTTAACTAAAAGAAAAATAAAATCTTCTTTGTCCAATTAGTGTGACAAGCAGGACTTATTTTTAACTAAAAGAATAATAAAGGAAGAAGAAAGAAAGTTAGAACTTAGAAAGAAACATATCGTGGTGTCTTCTGTTCGATTGTAGACACAAAGTGGCTTAAGAAACACAAAGAAACTACCATTAATCAATTCAATTGTAGACAAAGTGGCATCCATCGTAACCTGTGGAAAAGAAACAAAAGCATTTAATTAGTAATGACAAAATATAAAATTTAGGCTAAAGCATACACAAATTTCTAAAATTTGCCTCTTGTGAAAAATGAAAATTGAACTATAAAAACCAAAGATCCCTAAATATTTCATCTTGCATAGAACGAAGATTTCTTTTTATTATGATTTATATTCAAAAGTTGATGGGCTTACTTGAAATATACTTACAATGAATTTTATGTTTTTATAAGAATATATAATAGTTCATATTTGTAAGTAACTAAAAATTACTCACTGGGGTCTTTTGTAACTAGTATGGCTGTCTTTCCAAAGTCACAAGTACCACCAGTAACCTTTGTATTTTGCCAAAAATTATTGAAGGCATATGAAGCATGGGCCAATACAGTGTTGGGCTCAAAGCAAAGCCCGTTGGTCTGAATGGAATCACAATCTGCTCCTGACCCACAAGCATAATTCATGGCTTCTTGAAGGATTGGGTCTGGAACTGATGGCTTGGCCACACACCACAAGGCTCCACTTGGAGCAGCATGATAGGGAGGTGGAGGTGCATTTGGTGGTGGATACACAATAGGAGGCTCAAACACTATTGGGCTTGGGACAAAGCCTCCTCCACTAGGGGATGGAATAGTAGTACTTGGAGGGTTGGGCTCAAAATTAGGCGGGCTCGATATGATCGGTTCGGGTGGGCTTGGAACACTTTCCGGGGTTGGTGTAGGCAAGGACCCGGGTGGGCCGCCCGGAGGATTTTGTATTGGTTCTGATGGGCTTGGGATGTTATTGGGTGGGCTTCCTGGAGTAATGGTAGGAGGATTTTGTATTGGTTCTAATGGGCTTGGGATGTTATTGGGTGGGCCTGGAATAATGATGGGGGGATTTTGTTGATCAGGTGAGTTTGGAGTGCTTTCAGGTGAATATGGAACACTTTGTGGTGGTGTTGGAGTAGGTAATAAAGATCCAGGTGGGCCTGGAAAAATGGTAGGAGGGTTTTGGATTGGTTCGGGTGAACTCGGATTATCGCTAGCCGGGTTCGGAACACTTGGGGTGGACGAAGACCCGGGCGGGCTTAGAGATGGGTTTGGAGGAGATAAACAAAGTGGGGGGCTATTTTCTGGCAATGGAATAGGAGCCAGTGAATCATAAGGTGGTAAAAAGGAATTTGATGAGCTAACACTATCAAGTTTTGCATTTGAAGAATCAAAAGATGGGTTAAGATCATAATGCCTTAAAATCATTCTCAACTCCTTTCTGTGTTTGTGTGTCAAAATTCCCCCATGTTTTAGGCCTTTGAATGGCCTCATTGATCTATCTGCATCTGCATATGTAGGGAAAAAACAAAAGAAAGCAAATAGGATTGAAGAAGCCTGAATAAAATGAAATATATATAAACAGTAACATGATCAAATATAAAATTTTGATTCATATATATATAGCTTAAAATGCCTCTTCATGTTTAATCCAAAATATTAGACATATATTTATCAAATAAGTATTAAGTGCTTCATAGGTCATACCACAATGAGTGAGATAAATAGCTGCTAGTGTCAGATAGAGAATAAGAACACCAGCTTTCATTCTCAAGTAGCCTCTGCTTGTTTGGATTGCTCAATGCAATGCACTATATACTATATATATATATATGACTTCTAATAATGGCTTTGCTTATTTCTTCTTTTTTTCTTTTTTAGCAGCAATTAAAGAGCAATCAAAGACCAGAAGATAATAAATGATAAGGTTGGAGACCCCCAGAATTACCCAGATTGAAAGAAGGCCAAAGAAGACAAGAAGTTCAATTGGAAATAAAGATTGATTCTTTGCTATGTGTCTCTGAAGTGAAGGAATGACCAAAACAAAATAAAACAAGAAAGGCCTATTTTATGGGAAGTAGTAATTTCTAACAGCTTTGAACAGAACAAATTAAAATCTTTTTCTTGTTTCTCTACTAAGCTCATCTCATGTTGGTATATATGCTTGCTTGGCCATTGGAAAAAGATGAAAGATTGATTTTTTTTTTTTATAATGCCCTTTTGGGCTTTCTTGCTTTCTACTCAAAGCTCTTACTCTCTTTCTCTCTCTCTCTCTATGTGTGTGCGTTTTCTTCTCATGGTTGTGGCGTGAGAAAGAGGTATAAGGGGAATTGGTCAATTACCATAAGAAGAAGAAGAAGCATTAGATGCTTGTCAGTTATAAAGTGCATGATATTCAATTCCAATCTTTTAATTTGTTGTTAATAAAATTAACTAGAGAAGCCATGCATGCATGGTGCTTCATGTTACTTTCAACTCATTTTTTGTACCATTTATGAATGATGCTTTTAATTATGAAAAGTATGCTTTAGTTTTAGGTTACCCTTTGCTTAGTTAAGATATAGCTTGTCAATGTTTTGGAGCTTGGAATTTATGGTGCTTTTTCAAGGGAAAGGGAAGAAGCAATTGATGTGTGCTTTTGAAAAGACTCAAAAGAGAAAGAGGCGATGTAATATAAAATAGCATTTGATAGCCTTTAGTTTTCTGATTTCACGATTGAATATAGCAAATTTGTTAAAATATTGCAAAGAAAGTGATACTAAATATATGTCCTTAAGTTTATTTTGGTCCTAAATATTTCAAAAGTTTTATATTGGTCCTAAATGTTTTCATTTAGTTTCATTTTGGTCCCAAACTACTGAATGTGGTTATATCTCTTTCGTTTTAAGTACAAATGTGACGATTTCAAAACTACATGTTGCTTTTAACAAGGTCAAATCATATCCTAAAAATGGGTCACTCATTTTACTGTTAAACAAGTAAAGACATCTCGTTTTTCAAATTCGAATATAATATGACGAATTCAGAGCTACAAGTTTCTCTTAATGAGTTCCTTTTTTGTTTAATTGAAATCATCAATAAAAGAGGTCAAATTCGATTAAAAAGCACGTTTGAGACTAATTTTTCATAATTTTTTACTTTTTAATTTCAAACCCACTTTTTAGCTCAATTTGACCTCATTTGTTGTAGGTTCCAACTGAGCAAAAAAAAAACGACTCATTAAGAGTAACTCGCAGTTTTAAAATTATCACATTCAGACTTGAAACGAGAAAGATGTGATCAATTTCGCTTCTTTGATTTGAAAATGAGCAGCCTTTTCGAGCTTTATTTTATGACAATGTTTGTCAACAATCCCAACTCAAATTGATCTTATATTTTCGCCTCAATTAAAAATTTATTATGGTCCTGTATCTTTATAACAATGATTTACATTGGGGTTGGGGTTGGGAGATTAAGAACCTAAAAGAATATTTGATATACAGATTATTTTTTACTCTTCCAAAAATATGATTATCAGAAATATAAAAAAAATCTATTTAAATGAGTTAAAATATTTTTATGATTATTTTATAATATTTGATTTTTTTTATCAAACATTTTATAATATTTTGATAAATGTTTATTTTTGTATTTTGTTTAACTTTCATATTTTTAAGAATTTTTAATTATTTATTTTCTAATATACCGTTAAACATTCTTCCTTATAAATATATATCTTTCTTTTTACTATTTTCTTTCAATAAATCATGTCTTTTCATATTTTCACCAAATATGCCTCTTAATAATTATAATTTACAAATAACATTAATAGTGTCATGAAATATTAATTTAAACGTTAAAACGCATTTGATATAATTCTCAAAATAACAAAACAATCTAAAAAAAATAATATTAATAGTTTGCACAAATATATATATATATATATGTATATATATATATATTATATATTATATATACACATATATTAGAGAAAAAATAAGGCAGTGATTGTAGTACTTAAAAAGTTGAAATGTGATGTCAAATCTTAAAATTTTTACATTTGACTCAATTATATATCAAGACCTATATATCACTGTCTAAATTGTTAATGGTAAAAAACTACGAAGTATGGATATGAACATGGACACAGATACATCGACAGGTAAAAAATTCATAAATTTTTATTAAAACTTTAAAATAATTTCAATACCCATTCACAATTCATATGTGTCATTATTTTCTATTGTTTTTCATGTTAAAGTCACAAAAAATTGGTTTTACATTATGAAACTTATAATTAAATATGTGTCGCATAAGTTTCATACAGATGTCGAACACGGACGATGTCCGACACGATGACATGCCATCAAAATGAAATGTTTATGCTTCATAGAAAAACATTTGTGGCGAGTATTATTTTTCTTCTCCTTATTTTTGGTGTCAATTATTTATTGTATCCAAAACTTTAACAGTATCCCAAAATTTCCATATTTTGTGTGAATTATACTCACAAAAAAATATTGACATTATCATCAGGTTAGCACTTTTTTATTAATTATTTAAATGACATTGGAATTTAAAATTCAATTGAGTCCAAAGTAAAAATTTAGGGTATAGTTGACCACAAATTAATTTGGAAAAACTTCTTAAACTTTTTCTATAATTTGGGAAACCGAAGTGCTTTTTGCTTTTCTAGTTCAAAAAAAAAAGTGCTTTTGCTATTATTATTATTTTGATATCACAATAAAGTAAGAAGCACAATCCGATGAAATCGAGAAGTATTCCTCCCTAGAGGTCTACCACATTGAGAGAACTCATAGAACCTTCAAAGGCACAACTCGACGACGCCATAAACAGTCAGCATTCAAAAAATACAGAGCTGCAAACTTACTATTAAAAAAGACATCAACATAAAACTGAACCATGAACTGAATGGCCCTTGTAGTCATGGAGGGATCAACTTTAGAACTTCGCCAAGCAATGTCATTCTTGTATCACCAAATAACATCAAGTCCAACAAGAATGGAGACTCACAATTATAACGTGATATAACAACACAATATTCTTAAAAATGATTTAATCTCAATCTTTTTTTTTTTACAAAATCAAACAGAAATGATTTAATCAACTAAAAGAGAATTAGTTGAGTGGAATAAAATGATCTCCATCGCTTCTTTGCTTCCACGGCCGACGGGCGAGGTTATTTTCTTTCCATTCTTTATTTATTTATATATGTGACTTTGTTTTCTTTTGAGTTAATTATATTTTAACACCACCAACACACTGCAAATTTCTACAACTCAGGCTAGGCATAATCTCTCTCTGTCGTCTTCACCCTCCACAGTGCCTTCATTGTCCCTCTTCACTGCAATTATCGGGTTATTGGGTTAGTAATTTGAGTTAGAGATTGGATGGGTCGGGTTATAGGGTTAGTAATTTGGGTGAGCTTGGGAACTTTCAATAAAATTACTATAATACCCTCTTTAATTTAAGCTGACGTGGCACTTAACAATAAAATTTAAGAGCCATTTTACAAAGGGTATTAATTGCACCTAATTAAAAATTTAAGGGTTCTATTTGCACAATCTCAAAATTCATGAGTGTTTTGTGCATCTGACTTAAAACTCAGAAAGTGTACGTGCAATTTAGATTTTCTTCAATTGTTGACTCCACTCAAGTCTATTCTTCTAAGATGATATTTGGATGAAATACACTTAACTCCTTTATGAAAGAAATTACGGATTAAATAAATTATATAAATAATAAATCTCTAAAATAAATTAGAATAAATAAATAAATTATTAGAGATAAAATTCATCAATATATAGGAGTCTTTTTTATTTTTTGAACAACTCAATATAGAGGAGTCAAATAAAGTAGGGTTGGCAAATAGTTAGGTTGTGTTAGTTTTGGGTTGGATTTTAAATGGTTACGTGATAAATGGGTTATTGACTCATTTATATTTGTTAAATAGCTGAGTCATGACCCATAAAATTAAGGGTTGATCCAATCTAACCCATGAACTCATTTTAAAAATATTTATATCATTTAATTTATATAATAAATAAATTACTCAATAAACTAAATATTAATTATTTAATTTGTAAATTAATTAATGGAAATATTCTTCAAATTATTTAAGTTTGCTTTCAAAATCTCATTTAAGTCGTTGCATTTGAAAATGGATAGGATTAAACTGCATTCATTTTTCAGATTTAGGATTGATCAATAACTTTCCATTTTTCCCTATATTTTCCAAAATTATGTTTTAACCCCAAATTTTTTTTATAATTTACATTTTAGTCCTTGAATATCATGATCCAAGGACATTTTTGTAGATTTTAAAACTATTTGGGAGCATTCTATAATTTTTTCAAAAATTTGTGAAGTTCATCAAACACAAAGTTTTGTAAGACTAAACTGCATTTGTTTGCCAGATTTATGACTAACTTTTAATTTTAGACTTTTCCAATATTTTTCAAAATTACATTTTGACCCAAAAAATTTTATAATTTTTATTTTAATCCTCAAATATTATGATCTATGGATGTTTTTGTAAAATTTGAAACTATTTGGGACACTATAATTTTTGCAAAAAAATTGTAAAGTTCATATACTCTCCAATAATAAAACCATAGATTTTACAAACAATTGAGTAGGGTTTGGGAAACCATGGGCTGACCCAACCCAAATTTTAGTGAGTTAATTTTTTAGTCAACCTATTTTGACTCATTATTTAAATGGGTTGGATTAAGTAGGGTTAATGGGTTTAGGTTGATTTTTCCACCCCTAAAATAAATAGTATTTAAATTTGAGCCAATTATAGGTTCAACTCATATTTGCCCGCAAGTGTGAATCAAGGATATAGTTTTGCAAATGGATAGGATTAAGTAAGTGTCGAGAGTTCGATCCCCGCCTTGTGTATGCAACAACCAATTGGTCAGCGGCAAACCCTTAAATGGAGCTCCGATCCGCGGAGGATTAGTCCTTAGCCCATCGGGCTGGGAGATACCTTGAGCAACCAAAAAAAAAAAATTTTTAATAGATAGGGAAAATCTCCGAAGAGATAATTATACTATCAAATATTTGATATACCCCAATTCAAAATTTACACTTAAAATAAGTATCAGATAAAATTTAATAGGCGCATCAATTATATTACTGTAAAATATATATATATATATATCATTTAAACTCTGTCACAAAATAACATTATATTCAAATTAGTAATTTAATAAGATAATTACTAATATCTTCATATTGTGTGAGTTGGTGTCTTTGCTTAATAAACACATAGATAATTGACTTATCTCTAAAAACTACATTGGAATAAAGACCTAAATATATTTAAATTTATAATTACAAAATTAAATTACTTAATCCGTACAAATAAAACTAATAATAATTCATACTAATCCATATTCTGTTATTGTTATATAATACAATAAGAGATGGCATCAATTATTTGAGACGTAGGGAAAAATAATATAGATATATAGATATATATAATATATAATACTAGAACGTGGCATCTCACATTGGAATGTGATAATGTATATATGAGAGGACAAAAAGGAATGATTATAATGTTAGATAATGTTAGAGATAAAGGTCAAAAACCTATTTAATTTGGTCCCTAATGTTTATCTTAAGTTTCATTTTGCTCCATAATATTTTTTTATTCCATTTTGGTCTTTAATGTTTCTGAAAAGTTTTACCATTGGTCCCTAATTATTAAATATGATCATATCTCTCTCGTTTTAAACTCGAATGTGATTAAATCAGAGTTACGAGTTAAATTTGATGAGTTCTTTATTCTCCCAATTAGAGTCATCGGCAAACGAGACCAAATCAGACATAAAATCTAGCCTGCAAATGGATCACTTGTTCCATAAATTTGGTCATATCCCTCTCATTTCAAATCTAAATGCAATAGAATCATAGCTATAAGTTACTCTCGACGACTATCTTTTTGTAATTGAGACTATTGATAAACGAGGTCAAATAGTACTCCGAAAGTTAATATTGATGTTTTGACCAAACTCACTTTCAGTGTACTATTTGATCTCATTTACCAACGGCCCCAACTAGAAAGAGAAAGCATTCGTCAAGAGTAACTTATAGATCTGATTTTTCATTGCACTCAGACTTGAATTGAGAGAAATATGATCAAATTCATGAAACAAGTGGCCCATTTGTGGACCCGATTTCATACCTCATTTGACATCGTTTGACGATGACTTCAACTGAGCAAAGAAAGAACTCATCAAATTTAATACGTAGCTCTAATTTAATTATATTCGGGTTTGAAATGAGAGAGATATGACCATATTCAATAGTTTGGGACTGATGATAAAACTTTTAGGAAACATTAATAAGGACCAAACAGAACTTAAGGTAAACATTGGGGACCAAAATAGATTTTTGACCTTAGATAAATAATTATATACAAAACACTTTATATTTTTGCCACCAAACTGAGAAGTGCACGACTGAAAAAGCATCTAATTCTTTTCATGTCTGGCGTGTGAATAGTGTATATAAATTGTTTGAGCACTTTATAAAAGAAAATAATAAAAACAAAACAGTATGATTGGTGTAAATGTAATCAGTACTTTGTTGTTGGTATCAAAATCTTCAATAAAATTTGGGTGCATTATACTCGTTTTTTTCTTATAATGAAAATGAGCTATTATATTCTTAAAGAAAATCTATATTCATCTTCCTTAAAATTAATAGATATAAGTGATATACCATATTTAACTCTTGTTTATATATCAAAAAGAAAAAAACATCTTGTTTAACAAAAGATAAATTACAATTTCACTATATTATTTTGACTAAAATACTCTTCTACCGGTGGTTTTTATATTTTATAAAAATATTAAATATATATTTGATCATTATAAACTAATAATTTTCTTATAATTCGATCAAAATCATTTCAAATAATGTTTTCCAACAAAAAATATAAGTTAGTATTGAAATAAAATCTTAAAATTTCATCTTTATCAACTATATCTTCAATAAAAAAACCATTAATAGTAGGGTAAATTACACTTTGGTACCCTGTGGTTTGAAACCTAACACTTTGGTACCCTGTGGTATTCTCTATTAACACTTTGGTACCCTTATGTAATGAGATGATGTGTTACTATTGAGAAGTTCCTTAATTTTCGCTTTTAGTCGAATCACAGAAGGTCCATGTGGTTTGGCTCATTTACAGAAAGGGTCCATGTGGTTTAAAAAGTGTCAAATAAGAGCCTGTGGTTTGGTGCATTAACAAAAAGGGTCCTGAGGTATATTTCCGTCCAAAATTTGACAGAAATTTTGGTTAAAATATTATTTTAAGACCATAACTATTAATTTGTATGCGTTTGGCTCCTATTTATATGAGAGAGACAAAAGACCCTTTCGTGCCCCTAACGTTTGGGGTCAGTTTCAGTTATGCCCCCAATGTGAAACGTTGATGTCATTTATACCATAACTTCAATTTTTTGGGCCAAAGTCCTATTTTGGTCCCTCAAATTTGCTCAAAGTTCTGTTTTGGACCCTCAAGTCTGACGAACTTTTCGACAAGATACACGGCAAACTAGACAACTACGAAAACTCCCAATCCAAGATTTTTCAACCTCCTGAGTTCAATGACGACCTCCATTTTGAGAAAAAATGACTGGCAAGCCGCCAAAAAATTACACAATCGCCGAAAATCATATTTCTGGTCATTTTTTCGCAAAATGAAGGCCGCCATTGAACTTAGGAGGTCAAAAAACCTTGGATTAGGAGTTTTCGTAGTCGTCGGGGCCGTTGTGTATCTCGTCGGAAAGTTAGTCGAAGACTTGAGGGACCAAAACGAAACGTTGAGCAAACTTGAGGGACCAAAATAGGACTTTAGCCCAAAAAAATGAGGTTAGAGTATAATTGACACCAACGTTTCACATTGGGGGCATAATTGACACAAGCA
Source organism: Chamaecrista fasciculata (assembly GCA_003254925.1). NCBI lineage: Eukaryota > Viridiplantae > Streptophyta > Magnoliopsida > Fabales > Fabaceae > Chamaecrista > Chamaecrista fasciculata. The sequence continues at coordinate 39,829 of QANZ01026808.1, read as the reverse complement.
AACGTTAGGGGCATAACTGAAACTGACCCCAAACGTTAGGGGCATGAAAGGGTCTTTTGCCTATGAGAGAAGGACTTTGACATAAAAAAAAAAAGAAGAAAAGTTTCATAGTAATAAATGAAATTTCACCCAATACTCTAATATAACGTTGCCGGAAATCTATGTTGATATGAATGAGCAATCTTAAAATCAAATAGTTTTGAAACTTTTCTTTTTTTGTGTCAAAGTTCTTCTCTCATGTAAACAGGAGTCAAACGCATACAAATTAATAGTTATGGTTTTAAAATAATATTTTAATCAAGATTTCCGTCAAATTTTAGACGGAAATATACCTCAGGACCTCTTTTGTTAACGGAGCAAACCACATGCCCTTATTTGACACTTTTTAAACCACATAGACCCTTTCTGTAAATGGGTCAAACCATAGGGACCTTCTGTGTAATTTACCCTTTAAACAATTTAACAAATAACTATATAATATTAAATTACAAAAATTGTTGATAAATTGAACTTTTTTTATTAAAACACTTAACAACAACACTAAAAAATTTCCTTCTTCCCACTTTTTTTTAAAGAAGAAAAGTAAAAAAAAAAACTGAAATTAACATTTTCTCCAAAAAAAAAAAAAACTCTAAGCCCATTTGGCCAACATAGACATACAACCTGCCCCTAAAAGGAGAGATAGATTTGCTCCAATTTGAAGCTTGAGATTAGTTTGCAATCTAGGGTTCATAAAATCTGCAGCTAGAAGATCAACCAGTGCCATGTAAATCAAAATCCCAGCTGAAGCAGCATTGAAAACCCCTTCAACTATTAGAGAAGTTGGCTTATTCTCTTCATACACACTTGAAATCCCCATCCCTATTGCTATCCCAATTGGGGTTGTCAAGGAGAAAAATATTGCCATTATTGCTGTGGATTTTGACTTGAACTTTGCCTGCATTATATTCATACAACAACTATTATTGTTGCTTATGAATTGCATTCACAAATAATAATTAATAATGAATTATTGACAAAGATTTTTTTTTTCATAATTTGTCTTCAGGTTTAATTTTATTCCCCATTTGCCTAGTTTTAATTTTAACTTATAGTCATTTGGTCCTCAAATTGTGGGATAAGGTTCATTTTAATCCTTTTTATTCTGTTTTAGCCCTCAAACTTCTACATTACTTTTGTTTTAGTCCGAAAATGTGATTTTGTCATATTTCTGCCGTTATTTCTAACCTAGACAATTGAGATGAATCGTTTTTCTCTCATATGTGTCAAAATAAATGAGTTGTTAAAGAGAGAAAGAAAAAAAAAAAAGTCCATTCTTTTAATGAAAAATTTTCTTTCTTTCATTTTCAATAACTTATTATCACACATATGAGAGAGAAATGATTCATCTCAATTATCTAGGATATAAATAATGACAAAAATTAGACAAAATCACATTTTGAGGTCTAAAACGGAACAATGTGAAAGTTTGATGATCAAAATGAAACAAAATATTGTTTTGAAACCGAAATGAAACTCACCATATAGTTTGAGGACCAAAATAAGGTTTTGACCTTTTAAAAAATATCAACTTTCGATACAATTAATTTATTTAACAAAAAAAATTGTGTTCGAACCAACATTAACATATTTTAATAAATAATAAATTAATCATATATGTAAAAGTAGCAAATAAATAAACAAATTTCTCTCTAACTTTTTTTTTTGGTAAATAAAATAACAATGTTTATTGTTTAGGGTTGAATTTTTTATATTATATTTTTTAAAGTTAAGGGATTAAAATGAAATTAATCAATTTTAAGAGACCAAAGTATATCATGGACCGTGCATAAAAAAATACCTTAAAAGAAATCTATATTTTCATTTTTGTCATGAGGTGCCCAAAAAGAGTAAAGTACTAAATTTAATTTATTGAATAAAAGAGGAGGATGTTGTCATCATGGCAACATTTGCAACTCAGTCTCCTACTTTCTAAATTGCACATAGGAGCTAGCTCACTTTCTTCTAATTGAATTTGAAACTTTTCCACATAAAAGTAGAACACATGTGATTTGATGACACACAAAATATCTACTTAGCGGGAATAGTGCATGATTATTCAACAGTGAAAAAAATCATGGAAAGAATTCGGTTGCAGATCAAGTTTCAAAAAGTAGTAGGGACCCAAACGTAATTTTTGCCCAGTTGATTAGTTCCATTTGGAAATTTTTGGTCCCTAATACTACTTAGCCGGAATAGTGCATGATTATCCGTTCTGGTTACAATCATGCATGGAACTAGGGGTGTTTGTTGGGTGGTTTTGAACAAAATTTTAATCGAACTGTTCATATCAATTTGAAGTAATTTTTAACCAAGCGGTTAAAAATAATTTCTTTAACTGAATCAAACCAAACCAATAAATAGGCAGTTTAGGCGGTCGGTTTGATCAATTAAGAAATTTATTAGTTATTTTTACTAATTAATTATAAAATTAGAAAGAAAAAGAAATATTGTTTTGGATTAGTAAGCCTAATTTATAGGATAGATAAAAAAAATGACAAACAAGAGATTTAAGAGGATGAAATTGTATGATGAAGAATAGTAGTTAGTCATTGTCTTGAGGTAAAAAAATTTTATGATTCAATAAGATAACATAATAAAAAATATGACAAAATCAAATGATGATAAAAAAAAATTAAATATAATCACATTTAACACTATATAAATAAAAAAAACTTGTATATAAATATTAGCGGTCGATTTGGTTAATTGTATATCCAAATTGTTAACCGAACAAAACCATCCAATTTTAATGCATTTTTAACCAAACCAAACCGCTTATTGATCGGTTTAGTTCGGTTATTGCTTCGGATCAATTTGGTTTGGTTCAGCTTTAAACACCCCTACATGGAACTTATTAAGGATCCAAACAAAATTTTTGACAAATATTAAATACAGAACCGAAAAAGTATTAGGGATTAAAATAAAATTTAGGATGAATATTATCTAGTCTCTGTCATTATTTCTGAAATGGATAGCTGAGATAAATCATTTCTCTTTCTCTCTCATACTTGTCATAATAAGATAGTTGACAAAGGGATAAAAAAAAATTTTGTCCTTAATCATAAATTGGAGACAAATTTGTAATGGAGAAATAATTTATCTCATTCGTCTAGGTTATAAATAATGACAAAAATCAAACAAAATCATATTTTAGACCAACCGTAGAACAAATGTAAAAGTTTAAATATCCAAATAGAATAAAACATTATTTTATAACTAAAATGAAAAATACCTCATAGTTGAGGACCAAAATGATTCTTTGATCCAATTCTCTCATCACTTTTTTATAATTTCAATTTCCTAAAATAATTTTAGGACACATTTTAATAACCTTAAATTTTGGCCATACCTGAGATATGCAACCACCAAGTCCCATTCCTTCAAAAAACTGATGGAAAGAGAGAGCCACTAAGAGACTCTTTATAGCATCAATGCTCCCAGAAGCACCTAAAGATATTCCAATTATCACTGAATGCACCACTATTCCTATCTCCAACACCTAAAACATACATACATACATACATACAAATGATTCATAAATCCAAAATTGAACTAATTAATCAAAAACATCAATTAACTAACTAACATCAAAACCTCTTTTTCGTCCTCAAACTATAGAGTGAGTTTCGTTTTGGTCATAAAACCATTTTTTATCCTAAAACTTTCTTATTTATTTCACCCTTAGTTTAAAATGTAATTTCATTTGATTTCTACTATTGTTTCTGATATAGTTAAGACAAACCATTTTTCTCTCATGGGTCATGCTTTATTTCTTATGTGTCATACTAAATGAGTTGGCCAAGAAAAAAAAATTCTTTCTTAGTCACAAATAGGAAACAAATTTGTAGTTAACTTTTCTTTTTGTTTCTGCCAACTCACTTATTAAGACATGTATGAAAGAAAATTTGTCTATATGTTAAGTACGATAGAAATCAAATGAAATTATATTTTAGATTAACAGTAACAAATGAAAAAAAAACAAATCAGAACAAAAAAAAAAAGTTGTAGGACCAAAACAAAACTCACTCTATAATTTAAGAATCAAAATGAGATTTTGACTATTAACTAATCAACCAAATAAACTCACTTGGGACACAATCCTGTGCCTAATAAGTTCAGATGTCATGAACTCTTCTGATGATGATGATGATGATCCATGAGCATGACCATGTGTGGCATGCGTGTGCACATGCACGTGACCAGCATGCTCCCCACTCATCTCTTCATCACCAGCCAAGACTTGTTTCTTTGAGCTGTTAAAATGCTGTCTCTTATAATACCCCGTCGCGAATGAATCAATCATTAAGGTCCCTATGGAGGCCACCATGGCCACGAATCCCGCGAAGGGGAATTTGTGCCATGGATTGTCGCTCAAGCAAGGCGAGGCGAGCGTCTTGAACGCCTCCGGGAGGATGTGGATGAACCCGGTGGCTAGGATCACGCCGGCGGCGAAAGCCTTGACCATGAAGAAAATGTCACTTTCTGGTTTTAGAGTTGGGATTTTCTTGCTTAGCAATGGAAGACTAACGCCGAGAGCGCCGGCGATTAGGACGGAAGCGATCGAGGCGGCTTTGAACCGGAGAGCTTTGGGGATTGCTGCGGCGACGTCTATGTTTTTGGATTTTGAGGCTAAGTTGAAGGAGCAATCAGCAGAATTGGCCATAAGAGGGAAGGTTAGAAGAAGGAGTGTGAAGAAACAGAGAGATAAGTTGAAAATGGAGGAAGAAGAAGAAGAAGAGAGAGAGTGGTTATTCATGTTGTTATTGTTGTGCAAAGAAATGCTGAATTGAAGGAATTTGAGGGAGTGAGTGTTTGAGAGAAAAAGAGACTTAAAAGAATGGTGTGCAGGAAATGTGTTTTGAGAATATATATTTTAAAATGTAAACTAACCATTGAATTTGGTTTCTGAAAAATTATTGAATTGATAATTTAGTCTTTTAAAGATGAGAAAATTTATTATTTGATCCTTGAGTTTACACCGAGTTAACTAATCAGTCTTTTAATAATTAAATTACATGACTCAGTCCCTGAATTATTATAATTGTAAGTAATTAAGCCCTTGGGTCAAATTCAAGGATTAAAAAAATTCAGAACAAAATTAGGAACTAAGAAGTCAGTTTAACTTTAGGGACCAAATCGTCACTAACGATTAAATAGTTGACAATTGAAATATTTTAGGGGTTAAATCGTGTATTTCGATTATTCAAGGAATGATTAATTAGTTCGGTGTAAATTCAATAATCAAATAGTAAATTTTCTCTTGAAGGATAAAAACATAGTTTATTTTCTAAAAAAATCAAAGAGTATATTTGTTAATTGCTTGGTGCTTTTTATTGATTGAGGAATATATCGTTTGATTCTTTAACATATAAATGTGTATAATGTTTGATTTTTTTTCAAGAATTAAATTGTGTATATTAACTTTTTAGGGATTGAATTGTTAGTTCGATGATTTTTCAGGACCAAATTATAAAATTTACTATTTAAAATTTTATATCGAAGATTAAGTCTGAGTTTGATGAGAGACACTTTTATCATAACGAGTTTTTATAAGTTTTACCTTTATTGACATATTTGATTCTGAGATTAGTATGAAAAATTTTGGACGAAAACTCACTGAATGAGGAAAAGCTTCTCTAATGATCAAGTAACTAAAGATAAACCTGAAATTCTAATAGGTTAAAGTTTTATTTTGATCTCTTAAGTTTGTTTAAAATTCTGTTTTGGTCCCTCAAATTTTTATTGTTCTGTTTTGGTTCCTCAAGTTTCCAAAAAGTCCTACCGTTAGTCTCTCACTTTTTTCCATTCACTTTTCTATTAAAAAAAAAGAAAGAAAAACTAACTTTAATCTCCCAAAAATTTTATTTTTTTACATTAAGGTCATTTTTATATAACAGGATCAAAACAAAAAGAAAAAACAAACAAGTGAGAGTTTTAATAGATTTCACCAAACAAAAATTAAAAAAAGCAAAGGGTCTTCTTCTTCACCTCTTTTTTTTTTTTTTTCTGCAACTTCATCTCATTTCTAAAGAATAAAAGATAAAACTGATCAAAATACGAATTATTATTGAAGATAAAATTGACAATTGATATAAAATTTGTTGACCAAAATAATACTTTCTTTTTTAAGAAAAAAAGTGTATAAAGGGGAGAATTGAATAAAAGCTCGTGGGTTGGTGTATGTACTATATATGTAGCGTTTGAATCACTGGTGGGAAAGAAAATAGAATTGAAGGCACTCTGAGAGGCTGATATTTTGAGAATCTTTTACCAGTCAATGCAGTAAAGTGAAATATAAATATATCATTTTACACTAATATAAAACTAAAAAAGAGACATGAGTTTAGTCCCCTTATTTGGGGATTGTTTTCTAGATCTGATATGTCTCTTTTGATTGGTAGTGTTTCTTTTTTTTTTTTCCTTTTCCTTTTTTTGTGTTCAGTTTTCAGCTTCTCCGGATTTTCAGATCTCGCTCTCGACGCTTACATCGATGAAGTCGGTGGTTTCTTTGATTGTGAAATTAATTTCCTTGCTGATAAATAGTATGTATAATAGTAAATTTCTTGTTGGCAACACTTTTAATGATATTTTTCATCCTTAGGATATCATCCTTATATGATCAGTGTTCCTTATAGGAACGATTTATGAGCACGATTCGACCTCTAATTCAACAATATTTATGATGTATTCTTATTGTTTATCATGACATTGAATAAAACTTTGTAAGTAAATTTCACATATTAATTTCCAGTGACATCTAATTAAATTATGGGCACTAATAAGTAATAACAGTTTCTTTTTTTTTCAAAAGTACATTTTTTATTGCTTAGTTCTCAATATGACTTTTTATTATATTTTTTGTCCCATTTTCTTTTTGTCAGATTATAAAATTGGTATCATGCCTTTGTAAAAAGTTCCATATTGTGAGACTAATTGTAAAATTTTTGTAAAAATATGAGACTAAATCTGCAATAAAAAGATATTGACAATTATATACATGACCAAAAGTGTAAAAAAAAAAAAGGAGCACTTTGTTTTTTTTTTTTTACTTATAAATAAAAAATGTTATCATTATAAAGAACTGAGATTTGAGGTACCTTTTTATAACCATACTGCCAAACCATGTGCTCTAATAATACCACTTCTTTGTTCACACTTGGAAAAGCCTGTGACAAAATTGGAGCTATCCATTTCTATATATAGGTAGCAAATAGCAAGGAATATATGTACAAGTTGTGGCTCTTGATTGACTTCAATAATTTGATGATTTTAATCCAAAACCTTAGGTTTTTCATTGAGTACTCTTCACTTGCATCTATTTCAATCATTTCCAAGGATATTGTCATTGCATGATGAAAGTTGGAATGCTCATTTTGATTTATTATCTTTTCCAAAGTTCAAATTGGTCCAATGTCTTTGTAATTTGATTCAAAATAGTCTTACCATTAAGTTCAGTATCTTTTCTCTATTTTTGATTATGTGACACCTCACTTAACATTTCTCTCTCTAACTTGTCCATTTCCCTCTTCTACCTGACATTTTTTTATAATAACGTGGCTTTTTTCTTTTCAAAATTAACAAGAAAACAAGCAATATATATTTGATTATATATAAATGAAATTTGTAGATTTACAATACTCAAAACAAAGTCTACGTTATTCAAAAATGTCACACATAAAAGGGAAATGGACAAGTATGAGAGAGAGATGTCAAGTCATGCATGCGTCGTACCATCAAATACTGGAAAAAAAGAAAGACGAAACAACATACAACATGATGATTTTGAACTAAAGTTACATAAATAATAGTCCAATTTAAACTTTTTAAAAAATATTAGACCAAAATAAACTTTGAAACAAAAACAATAAACCAAAATGAGCATTATTCCACCCATGATGAAGTAATTGGGTGTGAGAAAGAAAAGAAGTGGGGTTTATAGAGGCATGGGTGAGAAATTAAAGGATGTCTATAACAAAATTTTAATAGAAAAATAGTGAATATTACAAAATATATATATATATATATATAGCACATGTGGACAGAATGTTGTCATGCAAAACACTTCAACCAAAGCAATTTGGCTAAGATAGGTTCTCTTGTTGCTAAAGTTCTGTAAAGTCATTGCATATATGTCGATATAATGACTTGAGAGTTGAGACTCTTTTTGCTGTGAAGTCATTGATAATATATATATATATAAATAATTATATGAATAATTAAAAATTAATAAATTTTGATGAAAAATTTAAATTATAATCTCAATTGATAATATATGTCTTGTGTATCATTATTTTTTATTATTTTTCATGTTAAAATCACAAAAAATTAATTTTATATTTTGAAATTTATAAATATGTGTTGTGTGAGTATTGTACGAGTGTTAGACATAGACACTTGTCTGACACGACAACACGCCTTAAAAAAGAAATATCCATGCTACATAGCTCTTTTGCAATATAATATCGAACTTCCATTAAAAAAAAAAAAAACCCTTAATTATGCAGATTGAGTAATTGTAGCAGAAAGTTAATTAAAGCACTCATCTTTTACATCTTTTCACCAACTATGACGACATAAAACTACATAACTCCAAAGGTTGTTTGAAGATAGCTACTTCATTATTATATACTCTACTACCTTAAACAATTATATATAGTGGCTGGTTGTCTATAATCTTAGCTTTTTGTAAGTTATAGTGTTTTTTGTTTTTTTTTTGAACAAATACGTTATAGAGTGAACTTAGAATTTGTAACTTCACTTGTAAGAGATAGAATTTTAGTTTTGAGTCTATCTTTCTTTTTAAGTTTTTTCTATTGTAGAAATAGATGGTTTTTTTTTTTATAATACAAAAAAAATAAAAAAGGAGCCACATCACCAAAAAAAAAAAATTCCTAAGATGGGTGCCATGTTGGATCTGGGTGTGGATCAATTTTTGGTCCATTCAAATCGCAGCATGTGCTGCGATTTGACATTATGAAATCGCAACACATGCTGCGATTTGAATTGATGGGTTTTTTTTTTGGGTTAGTATGTTTAAGGTTTTGGTATTAAGATTAGGGTTTAGTATGTTTAGGGTTGTGTAAATAATTTAATTTTCAAAAAAGTAATTTAATTATACAACTGAAAAATTAATTATATCAAGTAACAAAAAATGATACAAGTCATCCGCCTCATCCTGGGGTAAATCTATTGGGAGGGTTGAGCGTGCCTCGATCACGTAGATAGGGCGGTGAGAAAAATGTTTGTGGTGGATGCATGTTAGCCTGTGAAAATGTTTGTGAATGTGGTGGATGCATGTCAGCCTGTGAAAATGTTTGTGAATCATGAGGAGGCATGTCATGCCGTGAAAGATATACAGGAGGCATGTCGTGTTGCACTATATAGTCAGGATCCGTCAACAAGTCCAAGAAAGGTAGCTGCGGAAGGCGGGAAGACGACTCTACGATGTCTAACGAGGCCGGACGTGCCGAAGAACCACCACTGTAGTATGCCGAACTAGAAAAACCGCCGAATGAACCAAAATTCTCTTACTACTGAGGAAGAGATACACCAAGTGGCAAGTCCGGGTAACCAAAATTCTGCTGCGGAAGAGATATCCCAAGTGACAAGTCCGGGTAACCAAAATTCTGTGAACGGCGGGAAGACGACTCCGGGACGTCTAACGTGGCCGAAGTACCACCGTCGTAGAATGAGGACGAAGTCCCACCACCACTTAAGTATGCCGTCAAACCACTAAAAAGGGGGGATGCATGCCTATACGACCGCTGATAAGGCGGCTCCTGGTAAGCAGGGGACGACACATGGTATGTTTGTGTCTGTGGCTCCTCATGTGCCGGGGGGTGCGATGGCGGCGATGGCGGCGACGACTGATCATAAATTACCTGTTGTGGTTGTCTAGCCGAATAATGCCCTTCCTGCCACCTCTTGTTTCTTGGTGGTGACTGTGTCGAAGGAATTTCTGGCAAATTAACGTCTGGCCTAGCGGGTGCCTGACGACTGCGTGTCAGCATGTTCTCATGTGCCTCCAGCCCCTCACCTAATGCCCCCCTAAAATTAATAGAAATGCTCCTGACTTGGTCGGCTAATTCTGAAACAGTGGTCTCTGGATTGTTAGCATGTTCTTCCAGCCTGTCCAAACCGTCAACCTGCATGAAGTCGTAAACATAAGTGATTATATGACAAAAATATTAAATACACGATCACGGGAAATTAAATATGATTTACGCACCGCATACATGATGGCTCCACCCATGGGGTCCAACCATCGCCATGTGTGCCTTCTGTACCACTTGAGGTACTGATCAAGCCTAACCAATGGCCTAGACGACGCATTTATACTGAAGACGGTATTATTCTGCTGGGCCCAAGACATGAGAAATGGATAATGCCTATTTTCCCAGTCAACTTGGGTTTGTCCTCTAAGATCTCTTCCGTGATAACCCAAGTTGTCTAAGTTCACTCTAGGACCAGGAAGGTGCTGGTCCATCTGAAACTGTCGCAGCACTCGATCAGGGTGGTGCCACTCGACTATATGCATACAAAACAGCGGACATGAGGACCGCCACATAGAAGAGTTCTGCAGATAGTAGTCAGGGATGCGGGCTGCCACGACGGCATCATTGTCATATGGCTGCCACACGAACTGGAAAAAGGCATTGTTAACCATAATGAAATAAAAATTAAAATTATACAATATAGTAATAATTGTCATGCATACTTCACGCCCTTGATGATGATCAATCCACTGGCGGTACCACAGTATATATTCATCCCGTGGCAAGAAATGGTTAAGAATTGCAGCCCACCTACTCATAAATGAAAACCATCAGTATAATATAGTAAAAATTATAATGTCAATGGAAGGGATAACATGAATATACACGGAAACACACATACCGGTGTCCCAAAGGCGGTGGTGGAAAGCCCCACTCCACATACAGATCTTGGGCGGGTGGTTCGTTTCTGAGATGTGGGGCTAATGACGGGAATCGATCCCGAGCCCATAATTGTATAAGAAGGATGCAACCGGCCATCCCCTTGGCCTCGGGTTTCGTGGCATCACACATGTCACTATACAAGTTTGATAATACAGCCGAAACCCCAACTGTATCCCCCGCACAACTCGAGGTTCTCCAAGAAACGCAGGTACATGCAGTGCACTAAATTACCTGACTGGTCAGGTATCAACCAGCTACCGATCATGCGTAGTATATACGCTCGTGCAAACTGCTGCACCTGCTCCTCTGTGGGATTTTCTAGAAATCGTCGTGCATTAAAATTGTCAAATAACCAGCCCATTTTCAACCGCTGTCCTTTAAACATGTTTTCGTGGGGTGTGTGACCCAAAAGTCGGCCGATCAAATGTCTCCAATCTCCATCTGTATGGCCAATAACTGGGTCCCCATCACACGGTAGTCCCAGCTGTATGGCGAGTGATCGTGCACTCAACCTGCAGCATATGAAACGTGTGGGTCTCCGGCCGCCATCGCTCGACTAGAGCAGAAATCAAGCCGGCCTCAAATTTAAAAGTGGTGGCCACAATGCGGGAGATCCCATAAAACCCAGCACTCATCAAATATGGTACGATACGCGGATGCGGCTCACCGTGAAACTCCTGAGTACGTGTGCATCGGTGTAGCGTGAGAGTACGGGCCGACTCCTGCAATATGATAACATAAGGGTATTAAAAGATATATAGAAGTAATTAATTAAGCGTATGAAAAAAAACTAGTAAACAAATAACCAAATAATTAACCGTACATTGTCATTCCAAATGTACATCGCGATATGTCAGTCCATTAAATAGAGCACGCTTCGGTCGTGTGGCAGCGGACTGACGATGCGCCTTTGTTGTCTCTGATTACGATCAAGTCTGTTGGCCATCTTTACTACAAACGAATATATATATTGAAATTAAAAATCATCCATAATCATCCATAAAAATCACTTACATTATCCATAAAAATCATCCATAATCATCCATAAAAATCACTTACATTAAAAATCAAAGTTTACAAACAAGTGTACAAATACATCAGTTTACAAATACATAAATTTACAAATTTCTATTTCGTTGTGGACACCTTTTCTTATTGTGTCCAACGCCCCTACATCTGCTACATCTAATAGTCCCAACTGGTTTCCTGGCGTCCATCTCGTTGTGAATGCGGGCCTCTGTGGGTCGATCATATTTGCTCCTCCGTTTCTTGGGGTTCGGCCAGACGGTTGGACCCATGTACGACGGCCATGATGAGACGTCGCAAAGAGGTTGAAAGTGGGTGTTATATGCTTATTTTATACAATATTTTTTAAAATCTAACAATTTTATTTCAACTAATATATCAATCCAAATCAAACCACGTTATTTTTCTAGAACATCAAAAAAGTAATCTCAAACAAATAATTTATTTAATAACATTATCTAACAAGTTAATCTCTAACAATTTTTTCTAATACTAAATCTAACAATTTTATCTCTCGTAATATTATTTCAAGATTATCTAATATTTCATCTAACAAAATAATTTATTTAATAACATTATCTAACAAGTTAATCTCTAACAATATTTTCTAATACTAAATCTAACAATTTTATCTCTCGTAATATTATTTCAAGATTATCTAATATTTCATCTAACAAAA
>QANZ01026808.1:0-26931 GCA_003254925.1 Chamaecrista fasciculata | reverse complement strand
CCCCCCCCCCCCCCGTTTTTATAGAGGAGGCAAATGCCTCCTTTGAAGTGACTACACGGTCACGGGTCCACTGGGATTTCTGAAATCGCAGTCAAGACTGCGATTTCACTAACACACGCTTCAGCGTGTGTCACTCTACAGTTTTTTTCAAAAAGAAAATTAAAAAAAAAAAAACGGGTGCCACGTGGCACCCATATGAAGAATTATTTTTTTGGTGATGTGGCTCTTTTTTTTTGTATTATAAAAATAAAAAAACCGAAATAGATGTAATACTGATTATAGAGAGACGACGAGAGAAATAAAAAGAAAAAAGTTAAAGATCTTTGAAATTATAACTTTTCATAACAAAACCCTTCAATCTTATATAATTAATGACTAGCTTCCGAACATTTTAAAAGTTTACTAGATGAAATAAATAAATAATAGATATCAAAGAGTTTAATATTTTTTTAAAAAATAATTGAGTTGTTTTTGTTTTGTCTTTCAAATTTATATATTTTTTATGTTTTATTTTTTTTAACTAAGGCTGTCAAAAATAATCCCAATCTATTTAGGGTCTGTTTGGATCCACTTAAATTTAAAAATAATCATCTTAAAATTTATCTCTACAGTACAAAAAATTGTTTGTTTCTACTTATTAAAAAAAATCACCAACTTCCCTAATAATCATCTAGGGAAAAACTCCAAATTCCAACAAGTGGAATTAGTGAACATTTGCAAATATTCCCAAGTTATAAATTTCTCACATATTAAATTTCTCCCAAGACATGATATATGGTTGCTTAACAACATAAAATGTTAAATGACACATAAGTAAAATTTTATTTTTTCATTAACAAAATAAATTTGTAAAAAATGTAAAAATTATATGTGAAATTTTTAAAAAATAGAAAATCACTTATGCTGACTAACTACTCTAGTAATAAAAAAACATGCTTATGTTATAATTAATAGGATAAATTAAGCTTTGGTACCCTAAGGTATGAACCATTCTAGTTTGGTACCCTGTTCTATTCGCGATTAACATTTTAGTACCCAAAATTTTTTTTTTCGTTACCTCTTAATGGAAAAAACATGTGTAGATCATGTGCATGGTCAAAAACACAAAATTCATCATCCTAAACTCAGATTTCACCAGGGGCGGAGCTGGGATTTTTGGTTAGGGGGGGCCGAAATTTTTTTTGGCCAAAATCTTATCTTGGTCTCGAATGTTTACTCAAAATTTTATTTTGGTCCCTAATAATTTTTTAAAGAACTTTGGGTTTGAAACGAGAAAAATATTGGCCTATTTTTCTTCATATATTATCAATATCATAAGATAAAATGTATAAGTTGAGAAAAAAATTATATAACATATAAAATTATGTAAGGAGATAATGAGATTGGAGAGATAATAGAATTTAAATTGATTAAAATTTAATTTAAACTTTAATAAATAAAATATTCATAAGAATTTTGGGCGGGGGCCGTGGCCCCCATTGGCCCCTAGCTCCGCCACTAGATTTCACGATTCAGCCTCCAAAAAACACGATTCAACATCTATTTGAAGGAAGAGGATTTCTTTTTTTTTTTAGGTTGAATAGTGAAATTTGAATTTAGGAGGGTCGATTTTGTGTTTTTAACCATGCACGTGATCTACATAAGTTTTTTTCTGTCAAAAGGTAACCAACAAAATTTGAGGTACCAAAGTGATAATAACGAATAGAACATGGTACTAAAATGTCACTTTTGAAAGAATAAGGTACCAAATTGGAACCAGTCAATACCTCAGGGTACCAAAGTGTAATTTATCCTAATTGATATATTATGTTATCAATTAATAGTATTACATCTTCAATTAATTAATATTATTATATCATCACTTTAGTTTAAATATAAGAGTGACCAACATTAATTTTTTTTTTGGCCTTAATAATACCTTCATTCATAAAACAAACCACCAAACAAAATAAAATCCAGTGCTGAAACCAAACAAAAACAGCAAAGAAAGACCAAACAAGCAAGGCAAACAACCAAAAAGCACCAACCAATACCCCTCTTAGTCAATGTCGCATCAGCAGAAAGGATGGAAAGAAAAGAGGATGGGGACCCTGAGGCCCAATCAAAATGACACATCCCCTTTAGAGCAACATTGGCAACTCAATCAGCCGCCATATTAGAAGGTCTCTTGGCCCACTTCACAAGGTAGGAGGGAATCAAGAGCTTAAAAAACTGAATCATTCAATGGTAGCTTCACACTTCTAGCAAGCACAAGTACCCTTCCTCTCAATGAACTTTAAGAGGGATTCAAAATCAGTTTTAAACACAGTGACAAACATTAATTGCTAACAAAACAAATGATGAAATACCAAAATTAAGGAGAAAATCTTAAAGGCAAAAATATATTTTTAGTCCTCAAACTTTGCACCAACTGTCAATTTCATCTTCAATCTTTTTTATGATCAATTTTGTGCCCAACGTTTCACATTTTGTTCAATTTTATCCTTTGTTCTTACTGTAGTCAAATATTAACGATAGATTCTATATGACTAATAACATGTAATATAAAATTCATAGAAAAAAATTCAAATGGAAAGAAAGGATGAAGCCTATCTTTAATTTATTAAAAGAAGCTAGTTAAAGGATAAAATTGATCAAAATGTAAAATATTGGAGATGAAATTGGCGTAAAGTTTGAGGACTAAAAGAGTGCTTTTGACAAACTTATAAGAAAGTAAATTGAGAAAAAAATTAAAATGTTAGCGAATAAAACGGAGTTTAAGTTTTAAATTAAACCAAAGTCTCAAATTGGTACCTTATCTATGGAGTAAGTTTCAAATTGGTCCCTTATGTTTTATTTGTTTTATATTGGTCCTATATGTTTTCATGATATTTTAAATTGATCCCAAAATAAGAGAGATATAACCACATTAAGTATTTTTAGGACCAATTTGAAACATCATGAAAACATGTAGGACCAATCTGAAACAAATGAAAGATAAGGGACCAATTTGAGACTTTGGCCTTTAATTATTTACATGGTTAGCTGTTGGATTATATATGATGATAGTTAACTGATTAAATATCGGCCTATTAGCTCAGTTGGTTAGAGCGTCGTGCTAATAACGCGAAGGTCACAGGTTCGAGACCTGTATAGGCCACTTTTTATTTCTCTTTTGAAAATTACGGAATCCTCCTCATTCCTCAATTCAATTTCTTTCTGTCAGGAAGGGCATTAACGTAAAATCCACTCTTTTCAAAAACAGAGAAGGCGGTCTCTCTTTCCTTTCGTTTCATATACTCAGATTTCGATTTTCCCCAAATTCACAACACAACGTCTTCTCTCATAGAATTTCAGCATCGATCGCACTCCACATTCCACAATACGCATTCAATTTCTTGCTGAATGGTTTCTTTCAAGGTTTTGTAGACATTCAATCTCCTGGAACTACGAACAGTAAAGCTATGGTAGCTGCAAAGGTGCATGGAATATATATGGATATCTCTAAATAAATGGGTTCTTTGAATTTCGCTTCTTGTTTTTCGGCTACGCGACACGAACTGTTTGTGTTTTGTTTTGTTTTTGACATTATTGTTTGATTTTTGTTATTTTCAGGGAAAATCTAAAGTGGGTTTAACCCAGATGGTTGAAGACGGTCAGCCTCGTAAAAGAGGTATTGTAATTTTTCTGTTCAACATATATAATTTGATTTAAAGGTTTTTTAATTAAATTTTGTTGATCTGTAAACAGTGGGTGGTAGAAGTTTGAAGGTTTTCTCGGAAAATGAGGATCCCAAAATGAGTGATGGTAGATTCGTGTAAGTATTAATTTGTTAGTGTGATTGAAAATGTATTATTACTGGTCATTTATAGGCTTATTAGTGGGTACTAGTTTTGTTCCCTTGTTAATTCCTAATTGTAAGCAAAACTGCAAAAGAAGCCTGTGCAAGTTCAAGGTACTATATGTTTTCTGACTCTCATTCCTGAAATCGCTTCTGTTTAAGTTCTTATAGATGCTGACTTGAGAAAAAACTAAGGCCGAGACACTAGAACGATTTCACTTGTATAGTGTTAATGAAGCCGTCAGAGGTTGTAGACTTGTAGTTTCCTAGTTTGTTTCTTCCTCACCTCCTCTGATTCTGAGATTACACACATAATGAAGCTCCCAGAATGTGCAGATGAAAAACTTTCTGTTTCTTAGGCTTGAGAATATATTTATCTGCGTATTTTAATTTAATATAATGTTTATATCATAGACTCTTCTGATCCAAATGAAACAAGGCTGCTGAATATTTTAGCTTTTTTGTAACACATATGAAGCAAATAACGGTTATCTTGTTTGTGTATTTGTATGTCTTATTCGAATTTGTTGCTTTACAGAAGGTAAAACAATGATAGTAAGATGGTTTTGTTTCCTTTACATGTTCCTCAAATTTCTGAGGGAAGAGAAATTAGATCAATTTATTTATTTATTCTCTTGCTTCTTTTCACAGCTTATGTAGAGGGGTCACTAACAAAGGGGCAAAGGTAATATGTGATCTAATACTTTTTGGACACTGTAACTTCGGTAACTAGTCAGAAAATTTCTTTGATCCCATCATCGTCTAGTTACTTAGTTTTTTGTACTGACTGTATCATGGATATAACTATTATGCATATTCAATGCTGAAGGGTGGCTTCCAAAGTATGGAGAAAAACAGTGGCAAGTATAGTAGTTCTGGTGAGCTTCAACTTGAAATCTTTTTTGAAGAAATCCTAGCAGAACTATGTTATGTTGATGATTGCATTTATTATTTTTGTTTATATGATTTTGGTAGCAAATATGAATGTGAGAAAGGCACTGGCTGATGTTAGCAATGTTCAAGGCAGCTCAGCAAAGAATACTAAATGGGATGCCTCCAAAATGAAGTGAGGATCTTCTTTACTCTGGGTAGAAAAGTTAGTTGGGGAATAGTAGTATAATTTTTTTTAAAAAAAATCTTGGGAAGGACCTATAGGAAATTAATATGCTATGTTGCATGGCATACTCCATACTTTCTTTCTCTTCAAATAATCTTGACTACTATAATTCCCTTTCCTTCGTAAAATCTTGTATTAGGTTCATCCTAAATAGTGGGAACTCAATAAATTCTTCCCCTGTTGCTTTCTCGAAATGTAAAAAATTCCCTTGAAAAATCCCCTAACTCAGTCTCTTTGGTTAATTCACATATAGAAAAGGGGCTTTTGATGCTTGTTGGATAAGTACCATTTAATATGTTAAGTGTGCTATGTTAAGGTCGTATATCCCCTTTCACCACCCTTAACTTCCACTAATGCTTTGCCTCCTTTACCACTTCTGCCAGTGCAAGCACAAGGTTAGTGGGTGCCTTGAGGAAGTCCTTTACGGTATGAAAACCACTTACTGAGTCACTGCTCTCCCTATTGGCAATTTATTTTATTTAATTCCATGTTCGTTTATTCTTTCATAGTAAGCTCTTTGCTATATAATATATGTATAAATTTTATCAATCTAAGCTTTTATTGCTTCACAGTATCACTGTGAATTGAATTGAATTCTACTGAAGAACTCTAAAAATTAATGAAGAGGGAAGAAAAGAAGTCTTACAAACAATTGATGTTGTCCAATGGATAGAGTGTAAACACCTTTTTCTGCAAGTGGTTTTACCATGTCAATATGCTCATCATTCATCAAGTGAGGGATTCATACATACATTAGTTAACTTTTTTACTTTATTATTTCCCCTTCTTTGTTTCCTTTCTTGCTATATGAAAACCAGGGTCATTTGCCAGAGAATCTTTCGTAGTAGTAGGTTTGAAGTGAATCTCCAAAAGTTAAATCCATAAATCCAAATAATTTAGCAGGAAAGAACAAAAACAGTCACTGGGCCTGATTATGGCCTGATCTTTATTTTATTTTATTTTATTGGTGGTTGGTGCATATAGTAGTTTACGGAACCTTGACTGAGCAGCAGCTATATGGGAGAAAAAATCTGCTGACCAGCTATCTACTTCATAATTCTCTGATCTCTCCCTTTGAAAATATTTCTAGGATTCGGCATTATATATGGCTGAACTTTTTACTTTGTCTTATGTTGAATTGGGGATGTATAAGGCAGCATATACATGAAACTATTTACCAATTTAAGCCTTCCATAGGTCTATAACTATAAACTACTGATTTTTTTTTTTAATAATAGGGAAGACTGCAGAGAAAAGTAAGTCAAGATGGAGTTCAGTTAGGCGCTGCCAAGACAGGTGATTTTTTTTTCTTTGATGCTTTTGATTAATACTTCCTATGGTAGGGTCACATTAACTGGTTCACTTGTTTTGAAAACAATAACCACTATTATTGTAACACCTCTAGGTGGTCAGAAGATTAATGCAAATGGAGGAAGTTCAACTGTTGTCACAGCGGGCAGGTACTTCTGGTCCTTTCTTTTTCCTTTTTTTTTCCCCACAATTATTAACATGATGTTACAGTTTTAGACATTTATGTTTTCAAGTACTCTACTGTAGACTATTGCTTATTTATAATCTCTGACGGCTTCACTAAAATAATCTAGGCTAACTATAATTCCCATTCCATCATAAAATCTTGTTTTAGGTTCATGCTAAATGTTGGAAAATCAATAAATTCTTCCCCTGTTGCTTTCGTGTTTTGTTATTTAAGGCTAAAATGTACAAAACTCCCTTAACTTTGAAGAAGATTTTCTTAATTATGAAAAGTGATTAAAAGAACCCCCAAATTTATTATTTTGTGCTATGGACTTCCTCTATTTTATTTTCCATTACATAAGCATTTAGTTTTTGGTTTTCTGACTTCTGTGCTTGGTAGCAACTAGAACTTAGTTGGTATTGAACTTGGTAGCTACCAGAAAACAGAATTTAGACAAAACAAGTTTAATCGAAGGGTTCTTTTGTACAAAGTGAGAATTTTGATGGGAGTGTTTCATCACAAGTAATAATTCAAGATTTTTTTATAGCATAAAGTTCACAACTCACGAGTGTTGTATGTTTTTCCTGTTATCAAACATCTAAACAACTCAGTCTCTTTGGTTAATTCAAATGATAGAAAAATGCATTTTGATGCTTTTTGGATAAAGTACCATTTAATATGTTTAAATGTGCTGCGTTAAGGTAGTATAACCCTTTTCACCACCACCCTTAACTTCCACTAATGCTTTGCCTCCTTTACCAAAAAATGTCTTTTATTTGATGTTCCATTTTGTCTATCTAGGGTTTTAGCCAGTGCAAACAGAAGGTTAGGGGATGCCTCTTCGAGCAAGTCCTTTACGGTATGAAAATCACTTACTGAGTTTTTAGGGTTTGGCATCATATATGGCTTATGTTTGGTTGAGGATCTATAAGGCATATACATGAAATATTACCATTTATCAATTCAAGCCTTCCATAGTGATATTAATACAAACTGCTGATTTATTTTCTTTTTTATATTAGGGAAGACTGCAGAAAAAAGTAAGTCAAGATGGTGTTCAGTTAGGAACTTCCAAGACAGGTGACTTAGTTTTTCTTTTATGCTTTCAATTTATGCTTCCTAGTAGGGTCACATTAACTGGTCCACTTGTTTTAAAAACAATAACCACTATTATTGTAATACCTTTAGATGACCAGAAGTTTAATAAAAATGGAAGAAGGTCAACAGTTGTCACAGAGAGCAGGTACTTCTGGTCCCTTCTCTTATCTGACAATAACTAACTGATGTTACACTTATAGACATCTATATTTTCAAGTACTCTATTGTACACAATTTCTGTGACATTTTCTTCATTGACAGGACTGCAAGGAATTCTCTCACAGCTATAACTTCAAGGTTAGTATATTTTTAATAACAATATTTTAGTCAAGACTTAAACTTAACTGACATGAGAATATTCACATTTCCACTTGAAGGAGGTCTTTACCGGTGCCAAGGAGGGTAAACACGGAAGATACGAGTAGGACAAAGGTTGGTACAGTTGCATTTCGTTTTCAACTGATTTCTTCCCTGACTTGAATAACCGCTACAATCTTTGTCTGTCCTGTAGTTGATCTAATTCAGATTCTTGGAGGATCCTTGTTTTTTTCTACTAAAATATGTCTGCTTTTTTTTTTTTTCCTTTTATTTCATTTTAGGATAATGCTACAAGTTCTGAAACGGCAAAAAAAATAAGTGGGATCCCAAGTAAGAAACTGTGATGTAGATATGTGCTCCATAAATTTCATTGAAGTAAGTTTTGCTAAGTTGTTTAAACTACATGCTTTTATTTTCAGCTAAGGCAGCAATTGGGAGAAAAGTTTCCTCACAAATTACTAGTTCAAGAAGCCATCTACGGAAGGCTCGAGCTAGTGATGGCTTTGTTCAAATGTAAGTGATGATCATAATATTAGTTGGCGTCTGCAGCCTTTATATAGATTGTAGACTATGTTCTACTTCTGTTTAAATAATTTGCAATTTTTCTCCATTTTATTGTTCATGAAGTTGCTAAACTAGGGGATTCATAACATATGAGTATACCATTATTTATCTATCTATGACTGTGTGTGTGTGTGTATTTGTTTTAGTCCGTGATATTGAAATAAGTTTGTTGAATATTACGTCAGACTTGCTTGAATGTTATTAAGTGGTGCAGTAATCTTCATGCAGTAATCGCAGTAATCTTGGATCCAGGGTTCAAACCAATGTTATACAAGGAACCTCAAGAAAGTCCACCAAGGTATGTTAGCTGGATTTCCATACTATGTTTAATTAGTTTATCTGATTTGATTGGTGCTCTCGAATTTCATTTTGTTTGATTGTTTAGTTTCTCTAGCTATTGTTGTACTTTGGCAAAACATTGTAATGCATGTGGCAATAAGGGTGAGCCATATAGTTTAGAGAAGGGTTAGAAATTATTGCTGAAAATGTTTTCCAAGGTATGCATATAGAATATAAAAATTAATTGATATGCACTTACTAAAAGGGAAAGAATAAATGGAAAGAAAAAAAGGGAAAAATCTGCTGTTTACTTGGCTCTATGGCTTAGTCTGTTCATTTTGATAAGTTAGCTGCTGTATTTGCTGTTCTATTATTGGACTAGTGATAAGTGCGCTTAATAGTGGGATCTTGTTCATTTTAGCGACCAAAGGCTACTGCAATGTCCAGTCTATCTGTAATTTTTACTGCCATGTTATTGAGAGTATCTACCTTACTTTGTCATAGAAGTTGTGGAATGTGATAATGTGAACCTGCTTTTTTGGCCTTGTTGGTTACAGCCTCTTGTTAAGACCACAATTAAGGCTTCTAACGCTACAACAACTGCAAAATCCAAGTCCAAACCAGGTCTGAACAAATCAGCATCAACTACTGCAGTTCTGTCACAGGATGATAAAGCAGTTGCTTCGTCATCTCTTGCTGAGAATAATTTAGTGGGGGTTACTAGTGATGAAAATGAAAGGGAAATTCCATCTGGTGGAGACTGCAAACTGAGAACAAATTCATTAGAGATAATTGGAAGGAAAAAGTCTGGCCGTCGGAAGTCTTATACAACTTCCTTAATGGAAGGATCCAAGGTTGATTGCTTAATGTATTCTTTGCCCTCTATTTTTTTTTTCATATAGATTTGAGTTCTAACTGGTATTGTTTAACAGTTTCTCAAGCCAAGTGTTCAAGTGACAGAGGAGGATAACCTACCGAATATTGATAATGAATGCAATCAACTAGAAGTTTCTGAATACATTGATGAAATATATCAATATTATTGGCTAAACGAGGTAATATTATCTTGCATCTTGTGTCTTATTTTTCTTCTGTTGGTTTCTGGTTAAAAAGAAATATTTCATTTTTATCCAGTACAATAATGTCTTGCTTATGTAACCTTCCTGAAGACAGTAATCACTAAATGCATTTTCAGCTTAAATAGTCCATTCTCAATATGTTTTTAACTGCAGGCACAAAATTCGGCTCTGGCAAATTATATGTCAATTCAGACAGACATTACACCACAAATGCGGGGCATATTGATCAACTGGTTAATCGAAGTATGTTACCAATTCCTTTCATCAATAGATGCCTTTTTCTTATTATTCTGTTTCCTTTCCTTTCTCTTGTTCCCAGTGTGGTTAATTATATGTTCATTTTTTAAGCTTATCACTCATGACTCTTACAGGTACACTTCAAATTTGATTTGATGCCAGAAACCCTATACCTCACTGTTTCATTGTTGGATCAATATCTCTCTCTAGTGACAATTAAAACGAATGATATGCAGTTAGTTGGTCTAACTGCACTTTTATTGGCCTCAAAGTACGAGGACTTTTGGCATCCTAGAGTAAGAAACATTTCGAAAACTGTCTTTTTCCGGGAAGAAAATATTGGATGGATATAATGCGATGATAGTAATACTACCATACATTTTCTGTCTATCTATTTTAGGTCAAAGAACTAATAAGCATTTCAGCTGAGTCATACACAAGGGATCAAATGCTTGGAATGGTATGCAGGCTTAATGCATTCCAGCCCCTTTTTTCTTCTTCTGTTTCTGATCCTTACCTGTTTAAGAGGCAAAGGTTCAAGGTTTTCACTGTCAAATTCTAAAAGTTCTAATGTGGAGGAACCGTTTTGTTGTTCAGGAGAAGCTTATTCTTAGAAAATTGAAATTTCGTCTTAATGCACCTACTCCTTATGTTTTCATGGTGAGGTTTCTCAGGGCTGCTCAGTCAGACAAGAAGGTACGATAATTCATCATTCATGGTATGCATGTATACTGTGGAGGTGTTTGGTATGCTTTTACATTCCTTGATATTTTAGATACTTTGATATAAGAAGTTATGATATTTTAAGGTATTTTAGGCTCCCATATTTGGATTCCCAAGGGGTCATCCTGTTTCGTGTGGATTTGGATGCTTTAAAGTGGGATTGGTGGTGCATTTGGTGCATTTTAGATAGATAGGAAGAGGTAGAGAGAAAGTATGGGTGTCTGTCACCCATACTTTCTCTCTCTACCTCTTCCTATCTCTCTAAAATGCACCACCAATCCCACTTAAAGGATCCAAGTCATTTTTGTGTTCCTGGATGACAAAGGGCAAATAATAGTATCTAACACATTTCAGATGCTGCCTGACACCTGAAGTGATCAAGATAATAGCATACCAAACGTCTCTTTAGTACCATCTCATGTTCTATATCATGCCAATCTGAAACTAATTCTGCTTCTAGAGCTTTGAGGATGATGGTTAATTTGGAGAATAAACTATCAATTTAGTCTCTAAATTATATTGGCGCTGTTATAAAGTCCTTATATTTTTAAAATAATTGTTTTAGTCCCAAAAAATTTCTTGATTCATTGCAGTTTAGTCCCTTTAAGGACTAATGTGCAATGAGTCATGAATTTTAGGGGACTAAATTAAGGATTAAACGATGGTGGCCGTATAATCTAGGGACAAAAATGTTAGTTTACTTTAACATAGGATGTAAAACCGGTATTTGTAGTTGATAGTTCTGTGCAGGATAATAAGTTTTGATTTCTATAAATTTTCTCGTGAATCTTCATTTCAGCTGGAACACTTGGCGTTCTTTCTCATTGAGCTGTGCTTAGTTGAAAATGAAGCTTTAGCATTCAAACCCTCATTGCTATGTGCATCTGCTGTCTATGTTGCTCGTTGCACCTTGCAAATAACCCCAACATGGACTCCATTGCTTCACAAGCACGCTCGTTATGAAGTTTCTCAAATCAGGTATTCCTCGGTCTTAGTTTAGTCCTTGATAGATAAAACTATCAAATATAGTCTTGAAAGATGCAATTAGAATCAATTTGGTCTTTTGTGAAGATATTAATTCAAATTTAACTACAAATATGATATTTTAATCTCACCCATCTATTGCAATGGTAACCAAATTTAAAACTATATCATATTTATAGTTAAATCTCGATTGGTGTTTTTACCAAAATAATCATATTTAGGGACTGAATTGAGACATTTGTTGTCTTTGAAAGACCAAATAATTAATTTACTCATAAGAATAAGAAAGAACATAAAATAATCATATATTTTTTTTCCGTTAAATGTAACATAATGAAACATATAGATTTATAGAATATCCCTTCATTGCTATGCTAATTGCATCCATCATGTGCAGGGATTGTGCTGAGATGATCTTGAAGTTCCATAAATCTTCAAGAACAGGGAAGTTGAAGGTTACATATGAAAAGTACTCAAGGCCACAACTTAGTGGTGTTACAAAAGTGAAACCATTAGATAGGCTTCCACTTTGATGCTACTTGTGCTTGTGTTTAATAGGTGTGATATACTTGAAAATTGTGACTAGTAACCACATTTCTGATGACATAGGACATGTATATGCATACGGAAATAATTAAGTTCAAAAAATCGTGTGGCTTTGTTCTATTCCACTCTATTGTAGATTTGAAAAAAATATACTTTTGGGTGTGGGTTTCTTCGACGAAATGGGTATGGAAGTTTTTTGAAGAAAGAAATTTCAGGGAAAAGAAGATGGTGATGATGATGAACCATAGGGTTCAAATTTGGGTGTGGGTTTTGAACTAGAGAAATAGGTAGGAAGATGAAGAAGATGAAGAAGGGTTTGGGTGTGGGTTTTGAATCATTTTTTTTTAATATTTTCAATTTATGCAAAGAAGATGAAAAAGACAATGATGATGAACTTTAGGGTTCTAACACTTTAAGAACCAAATTGCTAAGGACCAAAACATGCGTTTTAGGGTTTAGGGGTATGGGTTTAGGGTTTTTAGGTGTTTGGGGTTTGAGGTTTAGGGTTTATGGTTTTTAGTATTTTTAAGGACTAAATTGGAATGTTTAGAAGAGTTTTGGGACACTTTACAATTTTATTTTGAGGATTTGGGACTAAAATGAATGAAGATGATGAAAAAGAGGTGAAATTAAGAATAATGGAATAAAAATTAATGAGAGACCTATTTGTCCAATGGCCAAAACATGCGTTTGGCCAGGGACCTATTTGCCCAACGAAAAAGTTTTTTTGGATGGAAAAGCTAATGTGGCATTTTTATTCTTACGTGGCAGTTTTTTTTAAGATGTGCTGACGTGGCAGTTAACGGCCACGTCAACACAACAGACACATCAACGTCTGTTATGTCCACATTAGTTTTTTGAAACATCCATTTGACGGAGGAACTATTAGTATGACGTTTGCAAAATTTAGGGACCGACTTGTATAATTTCGAAAATTCAGGAACCTATCTGCCAGCGTGTCCAAAATTCAGGGACCGAGTTGCTAGTTTTCTCCTTTTCTTATGCATGTTTTCCAAAAACAATTATGTCAAACTCTTATTTTGGTCCCTAATGTTCACTCTAAATTCTGTTTTGTTCTCTAATTTATTTTTGTTGTTCTATTTTAGTTTTTAATGTTTTCCAACAATTTCATTTTGGTCCTTAATGTTTCTCAATAGGTTAAACCAATCTTTTAACTACTTAATATGGTCATATCTTTCTCGTTTCAAGTCAGAATGCGATGAAACCAAAGTTACGAGTTACTCTTGATGAATTTTTTTTCTGCCAAGTTGAGGCTATTAGCAAAAGTGGTTAAATCGGGCTTAAAATCCTACTTTTGAGCCTCTTGTTTTATAAAGTTGGTCATGT
The DNA here is from genome assembly GCA_003254925.1 of Chamaecrista fasciculata. Lineage (NCBI taxonomy): Eukaryota > Viridiplantae > Streptophyta > Magnoliopsida > Fabales > Fabaceae > Chamaecrista > Chamaecrista fasciculata. Next base: position 13,342 of record QANZ01026808.1, on the reverse strand, counting down.
CTTTCGTTTCAAATTTGAATGTAACGAAATCAAAGCTTGACAATTTTTTTTGTCTAGTTGGGGATATCGACAAATGAGATCAAATAGTACTCCAAAAGTGTATTTGGCCAATGTATCAATACCAAAGTTGGGAATACTATTTGATCTCGTTTGTCGTTGCCTCCATTAAGAGTAACACATATATCTGATTTCGTCATATTTAGACTTGAAATGAGAAATATTTGACCAACTTCATGAAATTTAAAACTCACTTTTAGGCCCAATTTCAGACCTAATTTAACCTTGTTAGTTGACGACCCTAAATGAAAAGAGAAAGAACTCATCAAAGCAAAGCATAACTTCAATTTTGTCGGTATCCAGACTTGAAACGAGAGGTATGACTATATTAAGAAGTTAGTGACCAAAATGGAATTGTTAAGAGAAATTAAGGAACAAAACAGAGCAAAAAAAAAAACATTGGGATCAAACTAGAATTTTTGGTAAACATTAGGGACCAAAATGAGGTTTATGGCCAAACAATAATATTATTTTATCTTCTACCTCTATCAATTAGATTAACGAGTCAATACTTTGTGTGAACTAGCAATTAATCACATAAATCTAGTTTGTGGCCATATGAAGATTTCATATTAAATGTCAAGATCACCTCTTTCTCTTAATAAAATAATTCAAGATCGAGAGTCAATTTTTGTTGACAGTTGGTAATACCAACTTCCTTTCTCCATGATTCAGAGTGATTTGCTTCTTTTTTTCATTTTTATTTCACCTAACCCTCATTGTTATTTTTATGATCACATCTTTAGCAATAACATTTTCATCATTAATTTTTTTCTCCACATAATTTCAATTGTGGACTAATGAACCTTAGGATTATTTCACAAAACTAAAGAATTTTCAACAACGAAATATCGACTTTTGTAAATGATGACAGAGAAAAATCATACAGCTTCGTTTTATACCCTGATATGTCCGTAATTCATTGTACTCAAATGAATCTCAATATCACGAAACCTTAATCAATAATTCTTTGTCAAAATAATAAATATAATGAATTCATGCTAGACGAAATTTCACATTGTAAATAAAATTGCAATTAAAAAATAAAAGTTCAAATATTTAGAATATGTATATACAAACTTAAATAAAATTAACGTGAAAAAAATTATGCTTAATAAAGTATCTTGTAAATATTTATATTTTTTGTGATTTCTTTTGCTAAATAAAAGTCTTATAGATAATAGGTCGGGTCATTTTAATCTTAAATATATGCAGTAATGTTCATTTTATCCATTATGTTTTAAAATAATCAAATAAATGTTAACAAAATGTTTCATTTTAATTTGGTCCTAAATGTTGATAAAATGTTTCATTTAAGTCCTAAATTATTCAATTTGATTATATTTATCTAGTTTCTCATTTCAAATTCAAAAAACTTGTTATAAAGATCTTGTCCGCGTTTGAACTTAAAAAACACGAGAACAATACACAGCTATAAACTCATCACATTTGAACTTAAAATGAGTCATATTCAATAATTTGAACCAAAATGAAACATTTTGCCAACATTAAGGACCAATGTTTAAACATTTTGAAAGATAATGGACTAAAATAACCTTTGACCTAGATAATATACATAAACTTGAAGTTGAATTAAAAAAACAAGTCGTTGGCAAAAAAAAAAAAATTAAAGAAACAAGTCAAAATGTAGGAAAATCTGAATGCATAAGCCTCAAGGAGTTAAAAGGCAAATGCCAGAATCTCAATTCCAAATCTCTTTCGGCAACGTACAGCACTGAAAACGCCATGGAAAAAGCGATTCAGAGACTCTAATTTGTTGCCTTTCTCCCGCAAAAGCGAGATTTAAAGAAATAAGCAAACAAGATCAAGAAAAAAAAAGACCAAAATCGAAGAAATTCAACGAAAAATAGGCTCAGTAATAATTGAGATTACATCAACAAGCTCGTATTCGAGCTTTCATAGTTTGATGGTATATGATTTATTCATCACAGCCTACAGTTATTAAGACAAAAGAGAAAAATACAACGGAAAATTTGAAATCAGAAACAATAACAGTGTGCATCGAGAAAAGATCAATGGCCTCAGATTGAATGATTGAAGAATGCATCAGAGAAGATTCTCAGATGGTACGGACAAATTATTAAGCATCACAGGCCAACGAAATAAAGAAATCGAAGAAAGAAAAAAAAAAGATGAAGAAAACCCTAAAGAGAAAGAAAAAGATTGAAGAAGAAAGAAAGATACCTTGTGCCGAATGGATGGTTTGGTTTCTACGTGCTCTACAGAGGATTAAATAGGTAGAGGCAAAACCCTAGAGTATAAGATGGACTGAATTACGGTTTTGACCTTCGTGTTCTGAAAGGAATGTATAGTTTTCTTTGGTTAAAATCTCAAATTGGTCCCAAATCTATAGGATAAATATAAAATTAGTCTTAAATATTTCATTTGTTTTGTATTGATTTTTCATATTTTTATAAATTTTCAAATTGATCCCAAACTAGTGAATACATGATCGTTTCTCTCTCGTTTCGAGATCAAATGGGACGAATCCAAAGCTACGAGATATTTTTTACGAGTACTTTCTCTATTTAATTAAGAACGTCAAGAAACGAGGTTAAATCATATTTCGAAAGTGAGTCACTCCTTTCATAGTTAAATAAACGAAAATAATCATATTTCTCTCATTTTAAGTTCAAATGTGACGAGTTCAAAAGTGTGTTGACTTTGAAGAATTCTTTATCTAGTTGAAAATCATTAGCAAATGATAATAAATTGCATTACAAAAGTAAATTTAGGGCTAATTTTAAAAATTATAAAAAATATATAGAACTAATCTAAAATAAATTAAACATTTATATTAGGACCAATTTGAGGTCTTNGCCATACATTCTGATTTACGACAATGTCATCCCGAGAGAATTCTCGTATCTCAAAAGCTCTGATCTTTCTATCGACCTTTGGTCCCCTCCTTGCCTCATAGTTCTCGTTTCCTTTCTTTTCCATCTCCCCAGAAGGTTGGTCAGTGCATCGCCTACCTTTGCTAATTGTCATGGATTTTGACTGTGGCATCCTTAGAGACCTCTCCGATCTTAAAAGTTACCATCTTTCTAACAACCTCCTTGCCTTGAGGTTCTTCTTTCTTTTCCTCTATTTATTGTAAGATATAAGATGTACCATTTAATACTTTGAAACTTATAAATATCATGTTTATAATGTTCCACTACATTTATGATGGAATCAAGTATTAGGTTTTTGCTTTTTTGGTATGTTAATGGTCTATAATCTTTTTTTTTTTCAAAAAAAAAAGGAAGTGAAAGAAATTTTCTTGAACTTGATAGTGATATCATTAGATTGTATTAAGTAAACACAAGTATTCCTTGGTTTAACATACATTTTTCTTTCTGGAGATGGTTCAGAAGGCCTCTTGGGATGGTGGCAGTGGAGTGAAGTCATCATTGTTCATCATATAATACTTTGGATAATCATTAAATACTTACCATTGTTCCTTCTAAAGTAGTTATGATTTGTTGGAGCAAACAAAATATCTAATTAGAACAACATAACAAGTTAATGCTGCGCTCGCTGCATGCAAAAGTTTGAAACTTGGGCTTGTTATTATTGGAATTTTGGGGTAAACTTTATTTTCCTTAGCTTTCATGTATGAATGTCGATAAATCTTAAATCTTAATAAAATTTCCTAATTATTGAAATATATGGTTATATAGGGTTGACCTTAAATACAGATGTTGTTCAGCTAGCAAAAATTTTTGTTGAAGCAAAATGTCCAATGAAAGTATAGATTTACTTTCATGTCTTCATGTCTTTCAACACATAAACCAAAATAAGTTTCTCAAGTAGCAGTAAAACATAAAGCTCATTTCTTTATCACAACTCAAGGGAACTTCAATGATATTAACAATAAATTCGACTTTTGTGAAACTAAAGTATAGATTTACCTTCAAGTCTTCATGTCTTTCAACAAATTAACCAAAAAGATTTCTCAAGTAGCACAAAAACATACTATCCATCAACTAGAAGAAGAAAATGTAATTTTTGTTATAACAACTCGAGGGAACTTAGTGATATTCAGAGTAAAATTGGCCTTTCTTTCACATCCCAAGTAAGACTCAGACAACATATGTATAGTATAGGAATGATTGCCAACTTTGCAAGGAGGGTAAACTCTATGTCCATTTCCGTTTTCTTAAAATCAAAAGTTGCTTCTGTCAGTATCTATTTGCTATTCTTAGCAACTATCAAAATGAAGCAATGGTCATCATCAAGATGTGCTGGATACAGCCTTTCAACTCGGACATGGATTATGATCCCCATCTCTCTCTTGGCCTAGGTTGGCTCGCTCTTCTCTATCTAAATTCAATGATCTCACTATTAAAGAGAGAATCCTTAAACTCCCATATAAGACATGAGTAAGTAGCATTTTCTAATGCTTTTTGGGACTTGACTAATGATGGAGTTACATTTGAACTAACCATTAGTAACAAAAATGATAACTTTAGTTTGTTGGCATCACTCATTGATAGGATATGAAGTTGTTAGTCTAGTGTATGAGCTGGCAAGTGAGTTAGTAATCGGTTAGCTTTAGTTCTGTATTAGTTGAAGCTTAGTTAGGACTAGTTACTATATAAATACATGTAATCAGAGTTTCTCTCGTCGATATAATAAAGCATTTTTCTCAGTTTTATTTCTTTTCCTTACTGTCTATTATGGTATCAGAAGCCCTAAGACTCTCGCATGGAAAGCTCCGCCCAAAATTCTTCTTGTACTTCGTCTCCTTCTCCGATCTTTCCTGCGGCAAAGACAGGCTTGATCAATTTTTCACACTCTATCTCCGTTAAGCTTGATGCTACGAATTTTTTAGTTTGGCACCAGCAAGTTGAGTCCGCCATTGATGGCTATCAGTTAGAAAAACACATTGCAGAATCACCTCCGGTTCCTGCTCGTTTTCGTTCTTTCGCTGATGAATCCTCTGGTACTTTGAATCCTGCATTTGTCGATTGGTCGCGTCAGGATCGATTACTCCTCTCGTGGCTTCTTTTGTCTATATCAGATTCTATTCTTGGTCAATTTGTTGGTTATCGATCCACTTCTGAAGTTTGGCAGTGTATATTGTCTCAATTTGCAAATCAGACACGAGCTAAAGAAATGCAATATAAAAATCAGCTTCTTAATATGAAGAAAGGTTCACAGACCATGAATGAGTATTTGCTCAAGATCAAGGGTTTAGTGGATGCTCTTAGATCTATTGGTCATACTTTACCTATAAGTGATCATTTAAATTTCATTTTTAATGGTTTGCCGTCTGAGTATGAATCATTTGTATGTTCTATGCTTACTAGAGTTGATAATTACTCTGTTCGTGATGTGGAAGCTTTGCTACTAACACAAGAGTCGAGAATTTTGCAGACTAAAGTCTTTTGAAACTCCAGTTTTGGCAGCTAATGTTGTTCAACAGCAATCTGCTGATCGAGGCAATTTTCACTCACAACGAGGAGGTCGAGGTAGAGGAAATTTCTTTCAGTCTAATAGAGGTCGAGGTTTTAATAATTTTCGTGGCAATTTCAGAGGAGGCTGAGCAGGATCAAATTCTGGTGGAAGGAATTTTGGTTTCATCTGTCAAGTATGTGGTAAATCTGGTCACATAGCTTCGAGGTGCTGGTATAGATTTGATTCATCCTGCTCTCTTGATCTTCAGCAATATGCTTCTGCTTCCACATCTTCTTCTCAACCTCGACCACCATCTCAGCCTCAGGCTTTGGTTGCTACTGCTGAATCAGTGTGTGATCCGTCTTGGTATGTAGACTCTAGTGCTACTAACCATTTGACTTTTGATGATTGTTGTCTTTAAGAAATATCAGGTTATACTGGCTCAGAACAGATGTACATTGGTGATGGCACAGGTTTGTCTATTCTTTCTATTGGCAACTGTGTTTTTAAATCATCAACCTCTTCTTCTAGTCTTGTTCTCAAAGATGTGTTGCATGTGCCTCATATTGCAAAAAATCTCATCAGTGTCTCTAAGTTTTCTAGAGATAATGGAGTGTATTTCATCTTTTTTCATGATCATTTTTTGGTGAAGCAGCTGGCCAATCATCAAATCATTTTGCGAGGTACTGTTAAGAATGGACTCTATGTTTTTCCTACTGTTCAGTCGGCTTCTTCAACCTCTACTGCTTGGTGTGTTCAAACCAATTTAGCTGTATCTCGTTGTTTCAATTCTGTTGCTTAGGATTCCAAGTCCTTGTACTCTCTATGGCACAATAGATTAGGGCATGCATCCTTTTCTATTGTAAAGAGAGTTCTCACTGATTGTAACATTTCAGTTTCCAATAAAGATGTTGCTCCTGTATGTAAATCATGTTATGGCAAATTTCATCGATTTCCTTCCACTGCTTCTACCACTGTCTACTCCAGGCCTCTTGAATTAGTTTGTAGTGATGTATGGGGACCAGCTCCCATTACTTCCTCCTCTGGTTATCAGTATTATGTCCATTTCACTGATGCATATTCAAGATTTTCATGGATTTATCTACTTAGAAAGAAATCTGATGTATGCTCTGCTTTTATGAATTTTAAAGCATTTGTTGAGTTGCAACTTGGTCATAAAATTAAAGCATTTCAATCGGATTGGGGAGGAGAGTATAGGTCTCTTACTTCCTTTTTTAATGAGAATGGAATTTTACATAGAAAAAATTGTCTTCATATTCATGATCAGAACGGTATGGTAGAAAGAAAACATAGGCATATCACTGAAGTTGGTCTCTCTTTACTTGCTCAAGCATCTCTTCCTATGAAATATTGGGATGATGCTTTTGCTATGGCAGTGTTTGTTATCAATCGTTTACCTACATCAGTATTGCAGTTTAAATCTCCATTTGAAGTTTTATATGATAAGAAGCCTGATTATTCTGTCATTAGAACTTGTGGTTGTGCATGCTTTCCTTTCACACGCCCTTACAACAAACATAAACTCCAATTTTGAACCACTGATTGTATATTTCTGGGATACAATGTGAATCATAATGGATTTAAGTGTTTGGATTTCAAATCTGGTAAATTGTATATTGCCAAGGATGTCGTATTTGATGAGCATTCTTTTCCTTTCTCCAATTCCCTTATTTCCCCCCATAATTCACTCCACTTCTTCACCTTCATCTCTTCCTTCAAATATATCTACTTCCCCTTCTCAAACTTCACCTCTGTTTTCTTCTCCTTCCATTCCCCATATTTCTCCTCTTTCCTCTCCTATACTTTCACCTCAACCTTCTCAAGTTCCCTCTCCAGCTGATAAAATACTTTCTCCTCCTCCTCACAAAATGATTATTACTCGTGCTAAGAATGGGATTTTTAAACCCAAAGTTTTTCTGTCATATGAACTACCTACTACAGTTTCTGCTGCCTTGTCTGATTCTGATTGGAAATTTGCCATGATGGATGAGTTTACTGCTTTACAGAAGAATAATACTTGGACATTGATGCCTTTACCTAAAGGAAGAACTCCAATAGGGTGTAAGTGGGTATTTAGAGTTAAGGAAAAATCTGATGGTTCCATAGAGAGATACAAAGCCCGGCTTGTTGCCAAGGGCTTTCACCAAAGAGAAGGGTTGGATTTTCATGAAACCTTTAGCCCAGTTGTTAAGCCAGCTACCATTCGTGTTATCTTGTCTCTTGCTCTTACTAATCATTGGCCTGTTCATCAAATCGACATTAACAATGCATTTCTTAATGGTATCCTACATGAGGAAGTTTATATGCATCAACCACCGGGTTTTGAAGCTGCTGATCCCACTCTTGTTTGCAAATTAAACAAGTCTTTATATGGCCTTAAACAGGCACCTCGTGCATGGTTTGAAAGACTCTCTCAAGCTCTTCATACTCTTGGTTTTTCCTCTAGCAGATGTGATAAATCTCTATTTACTAGATTTTCTGCTACTCATTCTCTCTATGTCTTGGTGTATGTAGATGATATATTGATTACAGGAAGTGATGTTTGTGCAGTTCAGGCTCTTATTGCTAAGCTTCATGTTGAGTTCTCTCTCAAGGACTTAGGCAAACTCAACTATTTTTTGGGTGTTGAGGTTAAGTATCAATCTGATGGCTCTATATTATTATCTCAAGCTAAATATGTAAATGAATTGTTGACAAAGGCAGGGATGAATTTTGCTAGTGGTTGTAATACTCCCATGGCTGCACAGTTGAAGTTGTCTAAGGATAGTGGATCTATTTTCTCTGATCCTAGTTTTTATTGGTCTATTGTTGGAGGCCTCCAGTATTTGACTATTACTCGCCCTGATATTTGCTTTGGTGTCAACAAAGTTTCTCAATTCATGCATTCTCCTTGTGACAGTCATTGGCAAGCTGTCAAACGGATATTGCGATATCTTCAGGACACTATGTCTTTTGGTCTTGTGCTGTCTCCATCTTCTAATTTTGACATTTCTGTGTACTGTGATTCTGACTGGGCAGCTGACATTGATGATAGGCGAAGCACGTGTGGTTTTGGCGTGTTTTTTGGCTCCAATCTTGTTAGTTGGTCATCCAAAAAGCAAGTTGTAGTTTCCAGGAGTAGTACTGAGGCAGAGTATAGGGGTATTGTAGGAGCAGTGGCTGAAGTTATGTGGTTACAATCTTTGATGAAGGAACTTCGAGTGCCTTGTTCTATTCCTCAAGTGTTTTGTGATAACACTAGTGCAGTGGCCATGACAGCTAATTCGATATTACATTCAAGAACTAAACATGTTGAATTAGATCTTCATTTTGTTAGGGACAAGGCGATTGCTGGTGATATCAACATTCATCATATCTCTTCTGTTGAACAAATAGCTGATGGGTTCACGAAATTACTTCCCAAGTCTACTTTCTTAGATTTTCGCAGCAAACTGAATGTGCTTAGTTCAGAAGCACATCATTTTGAGGGGGGATGATAGGATATGAAGTTGTTAGTCTAGTGTATGAGCTGGCAAGTGAGTTAGTAATCAGTTAGCTTTAGTTCTGTATTAGTTGAAGCTTAATTAGGACTTGTTACTATATAAATACATGTAATCAGAGTTTCTCTCATCGATACAATAAAGCATTTTTCTCAGTTTTATTTCTTTTCCTTACTGTCTATTACTCATAAAATGCGAGTTTATAGAAACAACAATTAAAGATTTATATAATGAGATTTGATGGTAAAATACTAGTGAAAATAATGTATATTTTTATTTAGTATGCCATGACATGTTATGATTGGATCACTTGTAAAATTCATGATTGGACCACTTGTAAGTTGACACATTTTTTTTAAGCACCGACAAGGCACCCCTTTTGTTATTTGCTAGTAATTAAAAACTTCGCAAAATACTAGACCAAAGAAAAAAATTATCCTTATAAAGATTTGTGATTAGAAAATTATTTTAGTTACAAAAGTCAAAACAAAAGTAGAAGGTTGTATAATATGCATAAAACTCAAACTTCCATTAATAAAGTCGTATAAGATTTCCGACGGCCAGACTTTTTCCTTCCAATTATCTTTAATGAATTTGTTGTCAGATTGCAGTCTCCACCAGATGGAATTCTCCCTTCATTTTCATCATTAGTAACCCCCACTAAACTATTCTCAGTAAGAGACGACGAAGCAACTGCTTAGCCCAGTCCTTTGACAGTGAAATCACCTGAGCTGCTAAAAAATGATAAATTTAGTTTGTGGAATCATAAAATACAAAATTATAGAAACAACAATTAAAGGCCCGATTGGTTTGTGAAAATATTTCTTGTTTTCATTTTCTATTTTCATTTCTTGAAAATGATTTTCATTTTGAAATTTTCAACATTTTAAAAATGTGTTTGGTTTTCATTGTGAAAACATAATTTTGGAAATAAAGTTTAAGAAGATACGTTTGGTTTAAAATTTTTGAAAAATTAGAAATCAATCAAATTATAAACATGTGATTAGTTATTATATTTATATTTTTATTTGGCTAAAGTGCACTTTTGGTCTTATAACTTTGGCAAAGGTTTCAATTTGGTCCCATAACCTTTTTTGTTGCAATTTTGGTCCCATAACTTTGGCAAAGGTCTCAATTTGGTCCCATAACTTTTTTTGTTGCAATTTCAGTCTCATAACTTCTAAAAACGTCTCACTGTTGGTCTCAAGCTGATTTCCATCTGTCCCATAACTTCACCCATATTTGTCACGTCATCATCCAACTTAGTCTGTCAGATCATCTTTCGCGGAAAATAATGGATGAAAATCAGTATTGGAACCAATGGTGAGACGTTTTCAAAAGTTATGGGACCAAAGTTGCAACAAAAAAGTTATGGGACCAAATTGAGACCGTTGCCAAAGTTATGGGACCAAAATTGCAACAAAAAAAGTTATGAGACCAAATTGAAACCTTTGCAAAAGTTATGGGACCAAAAGAGTACTTTAACCTTTTTATTTTTAATACTTGATTTTTGTAACTTGTACATTAAATAAAATATAATCAAATTACATGTAAAAAAAATGTAATTAAATCATATAAAAGTGTATTGGAATATTGATAACAAAAAAGAAAAATAGGAAAAGTTAAAAAAATTTTAAACCAAAATCAATTCTCTCCTAAACAAAAGTATTGTCTACCAGCTATATTAATAGTGGGTATTTGCTATTTGATAAGCAGAGTTCGTGATGCAAACATATGGGTATGAGCTACATTACTTTTTATTGGATGAACCATTTATTTATTTATTTGGTGAGTGAGGGGTCAAATCCTCAACATAGATGGTTGCAGGTTGGGAATGTGAATATATTTCTATCATTTTTTTTAAATGGTCTTAATTACACTAGCAAATAAAATTCTGCAACTCTGAAAGACAGTTTTTGCATAAACTCAATTTTTATTTTTGGTGAATAATAAACTCAGTTTTCACCAAGAGAACGTGAATGAATGAAACTATCAAAAATTACACCCATGCCACCGCGTTTTCATTCATCCAACTTATAATAACGAAAGTGGCACCGCATTGTTTTCAGTTTCTAAATGATTTGAACAGGAAATAGAAGAAACGTCTTTTTAACGTTTTCAACATTTCCGTAATTTTAAGAAATATTTCCTAAATTTTATTTCTAAAAACAATAACCAAACGCATTTTTTTAGCTATTTCCTATTTTCAATAGAAATAAAAATAGAAAATGACTCTACCAATTAGCCCCTAAAGATTTATATAATGAGATTGGATAGTAAAATACTAGTGAAAGTAATGCATATTTCTATTTAGTATGCCATTGGATCACTTGTAAAGTTCATAATTGGACCACTTGTAAGTTGACACTTTTTTTTTAAAGCACCCACAAGGCACCCCTTTTGTTATTTGCTAGTAATTAGCAAATTAGGTTGTATAATATGCATAAAATTCAAACTTTGATTACTGTATAAAAAAATTTAGATTTTGAATAGTGATAAAAGATTCTATTAATTTTTAATTTTGAACAAATAATGTTTTTATTAAAATTTTTTGAGAAAATTAATTTAGTTTTTTTTTTTATATTATTAATTACTAATTTTTAGTAGAGATGATCAAAATATCCATATTCAATGAATATTTTCGGCTCTGATAAAAAAAATGAATATTTTGGGCCATAAAGCATAGACATTAACACGGATACAAGACATACAAGAACATGTATTGTAATAATATGTGAGGAGAAGTTGTAACCTTATCACATATCCAAAGAAGTTGCCAAATTTTGCATCCTCCTCTTCTTGTTACTAATTACTCAAAAGTGGAAAACACAGGCCAACTGTAATAATACGTGAGGAGAGATCTATATGTTCTCTACCAGAACAGTAGCATAAAATCATTCATTCATATAATGTCAAAGAACTTAAAAAGAAGCTCTTCAAGTACACTCGTATATTATTAATACCACTTCCAATCAGTATGAGTAATTAGGATGAACTCATGTCTTTATTTTCTCCTTTCTTTTCCGAAGTTCGTTAAGTGATGACTAATCTCAGAATTTTAAATAGATGATCAAAACTTAAACCTGAGACTTTATAACCCAAACTTTGTGGGAAGATAAAAATTTGAGGCATCATTGGTAACAGTAAACTTTTTGTTGTTCAGTTGAGGGCTCCCACCAAAGCCATGTGCATTACCAGGTCTAGCACTCAGTTGCTGCAAGATATCAATCCAACAAAAAATAGAAGTTAAAATTAATAAAACATTGGACTAAACTAAACTTTGATAAGATTACTTATATTTTTATTATAAAGTTCACCGATAAAATAATGCACCCAACTTTTGGAATCCTTTTACTACTGCGAAAAGTGACAATACACAAATTAACAGCTTCCCACGTTTGTTTTAGTACATTAATGTTTGACTGAAATATACAAAACTTGGAACTTCTTGAGTAAAAATTTACTGAATTACAAAAGGTGATGAAAGAACTTTCAAACTATTCATTTTGTACAATGTTTTATCTGATTTTTTTTACTGTTATTGCACTTGGTAATAATTAATTGCTGTATTTAGCTATTATTACTAGACTTGGTAGTAACCAAAACAATATAAAAACGTAACAGAGGAGGCTCTTTTAAACAAAATAGAAAGTTTGAGAAATCTTTTACCAGTCTTCTACGTAAGAGGTTAACTTTACAAAGATTTTGTGCATTTTTACTTTTAGCACTCCTAGGAGCAATGTCTCAAGAATATCCATACATCTCTCTCTTTTTTTTTCTTTTTTCAATTACAAGTTGTTAACTAGATATACAACATAACCCTCGACTATTTCATATGATTTTGAGATTAGACGGTTTTGAGTAATATCACATCATATCATATCTATGCACGTTGACTTTTGAAAGACATAAAAAGCCCATCATTTTCGAACATAGCGATAACAGACTATCAGAAGAGCACTTTACCTTGAATCACCAACAAAGTCATTGGAGACGACATCCTCATCTGTGTATCCAAGAATGCCTTTCAGTGGTCCCTCTGAGGCAAACCTTCATTTAGAAGTAGAAAGTGAAAAAAACAACAACACAATAATTAGTACAGAACACTCCCATCCGGAGATTATCTTGTTATCTTGGAAGCAAAAGCAGCAGTCATACTTTATCGCTGCTTTGACGTCTTCATAGGAAGCACTCTTTTGAAGTCGACAAGTTAAGTCCACAACTGAAACATTGGGAGTAGGCACACGGAATGCCATTCCAGTGAGCTTTCCATTAAGGTCAGGAAGAACTTCCCCAACAGCCTATAATTTATTAAGAACTGAACTCATTAATAACTGATAAATGGGAGAAAATTTGTGTGTATTATTCATGAAAAGATC